>PVIC010006739.1:0-53191 GCA_004025085.1 Thryonomys swinderianus
CAGGCTACGTTCCCACTAGCAGTGGAGAAGGGTTCCTTTTCCTTCACAGCCCTGCAAGCATTTGTTAGTGGTTGATTTCTTGATAGCAGCCATTCTTTTCGAGTAAGGTGAAATCTTGATGTTGTTTTCATCTGCATCTCTCAAGTGACCAGTGGTGATGTCCATTTTTTTCATGTTTTTTTGCTGCTTTTATGTCTTCATCTTTAAAATGCCTGTTCATTTCTGATGCCCATTTTTGGAACAAATTTGGAGTATCTAACTTTTAAAGATCTTTATATATTCTAGATAGCAGTCCTTTATCTGAGGAATAACTGGTACAATTTTCACCCAAAATTGTAGGTTGTCTTTTTGTTTTGTTGGCAGATTCTCTTGCTATGCAGAAACTTTTTAATAAGATGAGATATCAGTTATTTATTCTTTCTTCTTATTCCCATGCTACTGGTTTTGTTCAAAAAGTCTTTGCTTATACCACTGTCTTCAAGAGTCCTACCTATCCTATCTTCCAGAAGATTTAGTGTTTCTGTCTTATTATTTAGACCTTAAATCCACTTCACTTTCAGTTTAGTGCATGGTAAAAGATGTAGGTCTAGTTTTAATCTTTGTCAAGTTGAAACCTGGTTTTTCCAGTGCCATTTATTAAAAAGGCTATCATTCTTTCATTGAGGGTATTTGACTCCTTTGTCAAAGGTTTGGTGGCTTTGTACATCTGGAGTTGTTTCTGCATCTTCTAATCTGTTCTATTGGTCTTCAGGTTTCTTTTCTAGTACCATGCTGTTTTAATCACAGTAACCATGTAGTATAGTCTGAAGTTGGGGACTGTGATACAGCCTGTCATGTCTTTGTTTCCTAGAACTGATTTTGATATTTTAGGTATCTAATCATTCTAAATGAAGTTTTAGGTTATTTTCTCTAGATCTATGAAATATGCTGTTAGGATTTCAATTGGGATTGGATTAAATCTGGATAGCTATTTTGGGAATATGGCCACTTGACTAGCATTCCACAAAATTCAACACTCAGTCATGCTTAAAACATTATAGAATATTGGAATAGAAGGTCTTCATCTCAAAATGATAATAGCTATTTCTAAAAAGCCAACATCCAGCAATAGACTAAATACTCAAAAACTGAAACCTTTCATGCTAAATTTAGGAACAAGACAAAGATGTACACTATTACTATTCTTGTTCAGTATAGTTCTGCAAAAATTAGCCACAGCAAGTAGATGAGAAAAATAAATAAAAGGAATAAAGATAGGAAATGAAGGGGCTGGAGATTTAGCTCAGTGGTTCCAGCACCTGCCTAGCAAGCGCAAGTTCCCTGGTTTGATACCCAGTAACCACATACAGCAATACCGGGCATGGTGGCTCACACCCACTGGCAATCAGTATCACATACCACAAATGCCAGGTTTGTTGGCTCCAGCCTGTAATCCCAGCACTTGGGAGGCAGAGGTAGGAAGATTGCTGAGTTATAGGCTTGCCTGGGCTACATAGTGAGCTCAGGGCCAACGTGAACTACAAAGCAAGACCCTGTCTCAAAAAAAAAAAAAAAAACATAGGAAATGAAGAAGGTAAACTGTCACTATTTGCTGATGATATGACACTCTATATAGAAAATATCAAAAACTCAGCCAAAGACAGCTTGAATTAATTGCCTGATTCAATATAGTAGCTGGGTACAAGGTCAACACTCAAAAACTGATAGTCTTCCTATGCACACATAATAGATAACATACTCACTGAGAGAGAAGTTGCAGAAACAATTTCTTTCACAATAGCATCCAAAAACAAAATCTAACGAACAGTTGAAAAAACTCTTCTTTGGAAACTACAGAATTCAGAAAAATGAGATCAAAGTGGATATTAGAAAATGGAAAGACATCCCTTGTTCCTGGGTAAGAAGAACCATTGTGGATGTAATTATTATATCAAATGTTTTTCAAATACCCAAACAGTCTTGCATATTTGGAATTAATTCCACTTGTTCATACTTCTTAATTACTCTATATGTTAATAAATTCAATTTATTTACATTTTTGAGAATTTTTGCATCTATGGTTATAAGAAATATTGCTCTGTACATATCTTTTTTAATTGAAATTTTTATTGGTACATTTTATATACATGTCACGCTCATACTCAATGTTGACAATCTGTACCAGTATATGACATGACTTAATTCTCCTTTTAACCCTTTCCCTACCCACCCTACAACCCTCCCACCCTGTATACACATATGGTTTCTTTCTTTTTTTAACATGATATTTTTCTTTCATTACTAACCCTTACCTTTTTCCCTTTGAATATTTTTATTTCACAATATCTGTCACACATTCTAGAACTCACATCTTCAGATTCTCATGCCAGAGAAAAGATATGGTATTTACACATTGGTGACCTATTTATTTCACTTATGAGTGTGTCCTCAAGGTGTGTCCATTTGAGTATAAATGACTCAAATTTATCATTCCCTATGGCAGAGTAATATTCCATTTTATTTTTTAAAAAACCCACATTTCTTTATCCAATATCCAGTTAATGGGCCATTTGGATTGTTTCCAAGACATAGCTATTGCAAACTGAGCTGCTATGAACATCGGTGCACATATATTGCTGTGATATGATTCTTTTAATTCTTTCATATATATTACTAGCAGAGAAATAGCAGGATCAAATGGGACCTCTAAGCCTAGTTTTTTGAAGAATCTCCACAATGATATTCACAGTGGTTGCACCAGTCTACAATCCCACCAATAGTGAAGAAGCATTCCTTCCTCCCTACAGCCTCGCTAGAATTTGTTGCTGGTTAATTTTGCAAAGTAGCCAGTCTTTGTGGAGTAAGATGAAATCTCAGTGGTGTTTTCATCAGCATCTCTTGAATGACCAGTGATGTTGAAAATTTCTTCATATGCTTCTTGGCTGCTTTGATTTCTGCCTCTGAGAAGTGTCTGTTCATTTCAGATGCCCATTTTTGAATTGGATCTTTAAACTTGGGAAGACTGATTTGTTTAAGTTCTTTATATATTCTAGATAGTAGCCCTTTGTCTGACAGACAGCTAATAGAGATTTTTTTTCCCATATTGTTGGTTGTTTTTTTGCTCTGCCTGTGGTTTCTTTTGCTGTGCAGAAGCTTTTCAGTAGGATGAGATCCCATTTGTTGATTCTTTCTGCTAGTTCTTGTGCTATAGAGGTTTTATTCATAAAGTCTCTGCCTAAGCCTATGTCTCTAAGAGTTTTACTTAGCCTGTTTTCCAGTAGGCTTATTGTTCCTGTCTTAATATTTAAGTCTCATATCCATTGTGAGTTTAGTTTTGTGCATCGTGAAAGAGATAGGTCTAGCTTTAGCTTTTGGCAGGTTAAAGCCCAGTTTTTCCAGCAACATTTGTTAAACAGGCTGTCTTTCTTCCATTGGGGATGTTTGCCTCCTTTGTCAAAGATAAGGTAGATTAGTATATCCGGAGTTGTTTCTGGGTCTTGTAATCTATTCCACTGGTCCTTGGGTCTGTAACTTTGCCAGTACCATGCAGTTTTTATCACAGTGGCTTTATAGTACAGTTTCAAACTGGAGATTGTAAGATCTCCAATAATGTCCTTGTTGCTTAGAATTGCTTTTGCCGTCCTAGGTATTTTGTGATTCCAGATGAATTTTTGGATGATTTTCTTGGTCTGTGAAATATGGTGTTGGAATTTCAATCAGAATTACATTGAATCTATATAGTAGTTGTGGGAGTATAGCCATTTTGACGATGTTTGTTCTTCCTACCCATGGACAAGGGATGTCTTTCAATTTTCTGATATCCACTTCAGTCTCCTTTTTCAGAGTGCTGTAGTTTTCAGAGTAGAGGTCTTTCACCTCCTCCTTAGTTAGATTGTTTCCTATATATTTTATTTTTTTGATAATATTGTGAAAGGGGTTCACTCCTCAATTTCTCTCTCAGTGAGTCCATTTTTTGTGTACACAAAGACTACTGATTTTTGAGCATTTACCTTGTATCCAGCTATACTATCAAATTTGGTGATTAAGTCTAGCAGTCTTTTGCTTGAGTTTTTAGAATCTTCTATATAGAGTATCATGTCATCAGCAGACAATCACAGTTTAACTTCTTCCTTTTCTATCTTTATTCCTTTTATTTCTTTCTCTTGCCTAATTTCTGTGGCTAATGTTTCCAGTACTATATTGAACAGGAGTGGTGATAGTGGACATCTTTATCGTGTTCCTGATCTTCATGTGAAAGGTTTCAGTTTTGGATCATTTAGAATGATGCTAGCTATTGTTTTCTTATAAATAACTTTAATTAGTTTGAGATAAAGTCCATCTATTCTGATTTTCTATAGGGTTTTGATCATGAATGGGTGTGAGATTTTGTCAAATGTTTTTCTTCATCCACTGAGATGGCCATATGGTTTTTGTGGCTTATTTATATATGCTGAAGCATCCTTGCATCCCTGGGATCAACCCAGATTGGTCAGGGTGTATGATCTTGATGATTCTTTGTATTCTGTTTGCCAGTATCTTATTGTGGATTTTTTTCATTAGTGTTCATTTGGAGACTGGCCTATAGTTCTCTTTTTTGGTTGGGTCTTTCTCTGTTTTGGAATCGGGTCATGGTTGATTCCAGGAATTAATTTGGGAGTACTGCTTCCCTTTTCATTTCATGAAAGAGTTTGAGAAGTAGTATCATTAACTCTTCTTTAAAATTTTCAGCAGTAAACCCATCAAGACTACAGCTTTTCTTTGTCAGTAGGTTATTACATTTTTAATTTCACAGATTGATATTAGCATGTTTAACATTTTTTAATCTTTGTTCAACTTTGGAGGTTCATATGTGTGTAGGAATCTATCCATTTCTTCTATGTCTTCCATCTTGTTGGAATATAATTTTTTTTTGAGACAGGGTCTCGCTTTGTAGTTCAGGCTGGCTCTGAGCTCACTATGTAGCCTAGGCAAGCTTTGAACTCAGCAATCCTCCTGTCTCTGCCTCCCAAGTGCTGTGATTACAGGCATGAGCCACCATGCCTGGCACTGTGGTATGTGGTATTGATTGCTGATGGGCATAAATCTCCATACCCAACATTGTATGTGGTTATCGGGGATCAAACTCAGGACCTTGCACTTGTGAGGCAGGCGCTGGAACCACTGAGCTAATCCTCCAGCCCTGGAATATAAATTTTCAAAATTGGTATTTATTATCCTCTGGACTTGCACTGTATCTGTGGTGATTTCCCTCTTTTCTTTCCTAATAGCATGTATTTGAGCCTTTTCCTTCCTTTGTTTGAGAATGTTAGCTAAGAGTCTATCAATTTTATTTAACCTTTCAAAGAACCAACTCTTTGATTCATTGACTTTTTTGTTTTGTTCTCTTAGTTTCCATTGCATTAATTGCTGCTCTGATCCTTATAATTTTTTTCCTTGTTATGAACTTTGGGTTTGTCTTGCTCATTTTTTTCTAGTAACTTGAAGTTCAGCATTAGAGTGTTTAGCTGAGCTTGCATTCACTGCTATGAATTTCCCTCATAGAACTGCTTTCATTGTGTCCCCTAACTTGCATGCTGTACTGAGGTCATCATTTAATTGTAAAAACTGTTTAATTTCTTCTGTGATCCATTGGCTGTTCGGCAAAGTGTTTTTCAATTTCCATGTGTTTGTGAGGATATTGGAATTTCTTTTGCTATTGAGCTCCAATTTCAAGACATTATGGTTTGCAGTGTACAGGTACAAGTTCAATTCCTTTGCATTTATTAAACTTGTTCTATGAACTAGCATGTGCTCTATGCTCTATTTTTTTTTTTTTGAGACAGGGTCTCGCTTTGTAGTTCAGGCTGGCTCTGAGCTCACTATGTAGCTCAGGTAAGCCTCAAACTCAGCAATCCTCCTGTCTCTGCCTCCCAAGTGCTGGGATTACAGGCATGAGCCACCATGCCCAGCACTGTGGTATGTGGTACTGACTGCTGGTGGGTGTGAGTCACCATGCCCAGCATTGTTTGTGGTTACTGGGATCAAACTCAGGACCTTGTGTTTGTGAGGCAGGCACTGGAACCACTGAGCTAAATTTCTGGTCCTATGCTCTATTTTGGAGAATGAACCATGAGCAGTCAAGAAGAGTATATGTTCTGACTTTGTGGGGTGCAAGACTCTGAGGGCATTTATTAAGTCTATTTTTTAAAAAGTTTGCTTTACATCAAGTATATTCTTATTGAATTTGTCCAGTCAGTCTGTCTGTGACAGTGGGGTATTGTATTCTCCTACTACTATTGTATTAGTGCTTCTGTCTTTTTATATCCATTGTTTTATATAGTTGGGCACATTAGAATTCAGTGCATAAATATTTATGATTATTATTTCTTTCTATGGATTGTTCCCTGTACAAGAATACAGTGACCTTCATTGTCTCTCTTAATCAGTTTTGGTTTGATATCTATTTTGTCTACAAATAGAATAGCCACTCATGCTTTTTCCCAATTTCTGTTGCACAGAGAATTGTGTTCATCCCCTTTGATTTCAGTCTATGGCTTTCTTTTTAATTAGGTGCATTTCTTCTATGCAACAGATTGTAGGATCTTGCTTTTTGATCCATTCTGCCAGTCTATGTTTTTTAATTGGCACAGGGAGTCCATTGACATTAATGGGTATGACTGATATGGACAGACTTACAGTTGTCATGTTTTGCTGTTCTTGGCTCTTTTAATCTTTGATTTTGGCCTTTTTCATCCAGTTTCTTGTCTAGCCTAATAGGTTCACTCTATTAGGTCTCATGGGTTTGTAACTTTCATTGTTTTTTTTACAAGATATTCTTTAGAATGTTTTGGAGTGCAGGTTTTGTATTTGTGAAGTTTTTCAGGTGTTCTTTGTCATGGAAGTGTCTTATTTCCTCATCAGTTTTGAAAGGTAGTTTTGCAGGATACATCAATGTGGGTTGGAGGTTGTTTTCCTCCAAGGCCTGAAACATTCATGCCAGGCTCCCCTGGCATGGGTTGAAAAGTCTGCTGTGATCCTGATGAGCTTCCCTTTGTATATGTTTTTTTTTCCTTCCTCTAACTCCTTTCAGTATTTCATTTTTTTGTTGGATATCTGGACCTTTATAATAATATGCCTAGGTGTATATTTTTTATGTCATGGCCATTTGGAGTTCTATATGCCTCATTTATCTATGGGTCTAATTCTTTTCCTTTTCCTATGAAGTTTTCTGCCATTTCATCTTAAATGGTGAACAGTTTTTAAAAAAATTTTTTGGCACTGTCTCCTGCTTTGTCAGTGACTCCAATCAGAAATGTGTTTTCAATGTACAGGTCCTTAAATATAGCAGCAGTACCATTTGGGAAGAGAAGGTCACTGGGAAGTTGGGGAGATAGGGAGATAGGAGAGTGAAAGGTTAGAAATAGGGTTAGTGGATCTATAAAGATCAGATAGACCTCAAGAACCCGATAGATGCCAAGAGGACCACAAAGGCAAAAGGGACAAATACAAAACAGAATTGACTAATAACTGCAGGATCCCTAGAGACTTTGTACACCATCTTACAATAATACAAAAAGAAGAGATGTTGGGGAAGACTGATCCCCTTTAGATCTAGGTATTGATTTTGACTGAAGGTCAGGAGAGGGTGGGAAACGAAGAGAATAGGAGTACCTAGCTGCAGCAGGTGAAGAGGATACTATTTTCCCTCTTCTGTAAAAATGAGAGCAGTTGAGAAGAGAAAAATCTCCAAAGTTGGACAGATTCAGCACCAGCAGAGTAGAGAAATGAAAAAAGATAGTTACATCAAAGTAAAGAAGAAAAAGTACAACAACAATAAGCAAACTAAGAACATTAGTGACAAGGAGACATCTGTCATCCCTTGTTTAGGTTCTGAGTATAATTTCTGAGTTGAGTTCAGTGACCTCCTACAGGTTTCAAGTCTGCAAGAGTTCAGGATTTTGCAGGCGGATCTGCCTCCTTCAGCTCACCAATCACTGTAGTCAACAGGATTCTCTCACTTTTCTAAGGAGTGTTTTCTTTGATGTGGTGAACTTGGTGGAGGAACTCACTAAAGGCCTCTGTTAGGTTCCAGTACCACAGCTGCATGTTTTCAGTGTCTACAGAGAAGCAGGTGGTGTCTCTGGAGGCTCTTCCCCATATAACAGTTATATCCAATTTGTCCCACAAAGAAATGGGGATCCCAAGGCCTTCTGATCTCACCTTGGTTTTAGAAGAGCTGCAGGCCAATCACTGGTCAATAGTGCCCAGCTCCCTTCTTACTGAGATTCACTGAACTACCTCTGCCGTTTCCTACTTACCCAGTCTGTCTTCACGGGCCTATGGGTGGTCCCAGTGGCAGCAGGAGAGATGGGTCTGTAATTATCTTGTGATATCTTTGGTTAAGGCATTAGGGAAATTCTGGTTCCATAGCATAGGTTAGGAGTGTTCTTTCTGTTTGTCTCTTCTAATAGGTAAAGTATTGTATAATTTCTTTTTCAAATGTTCAGTAGAATTCACCAGTGAATTTATCTGACCCTTTTTTAATTATTATTAATTACTGACTCACTTTCTCCAATAAATATAGTTCTATGCAGATTGTGTGGTTCTTTCTGAGGGAAGTTGATGGTATACTGTACCTTTAAAAACATCTATCCATTTGTTAAGGTTATTAAGTTTGTAAGCATAGAATTATCCTTGCTATCATTTATTATTCTTTTAATGTCCATGAATTTGCAGTGAGGTCTTCTTTTTTTATTTCTCTGATATTAATAATTTGTGTCTTCTCACTTTTTTAATCATTAGCCTGGATAGAAACTTACAGAATTTATTAGTCTTTTAAATAATTTAACTTTCTTATTTTGCTGATTTTCTCTACTTCCCATTTTTAATTTTATTAACTTCTGCTATAATTTTTTATTTCTTTTCTTCCACTTACTTTGGATTTGATTTTATCATTTTTTTAGTTCCCTAAAGTTGAAGGTAAAATGATTTATTTCAGATCTTTCTCTTCTAATGTATGCACTCAATGCTATAAATTTCATTAAGTTATTTTTTTTTGCATTCCACAAAGTTTGATAAGTTGTGTTTCATATTTCTTCAAAGTATTTTAAATATCTTTTGAGATTTCTGCTTTGATCCATATTTCACTTAGAAATATATTATTTAATAACCACATTTTGAGGATTTTTCCAGGTATAAAGGCAAATCTTGTTAAAAAGAACAAAATTCAGTGTTTTATTTTAAAGTGATTCCTTTTCTTCCTTGTCTCCTGAAAGAATGAGGGGATTTTTTTCTCTTAGGGTTTCTTGTGATGAGGTAAAGCTGGGAGAGGAAAAACTCACAGAATAACTGAATCCTATGGAGTTTCTATTTCTCAGGCTTGTCCAAACTGAGACTGTAGAAATTGTTCAGTTATGGTTTAGGAGTCTATTCCTTGACACTGGTTCCTGAAGAAGTTTGTTGATGATATTCTGCTCCATCAAATTGTATTTCTCTACATTAACCTTTTCCTCTCTCCAATTTGGAAGCAGTAGTTTGCCATATGATCCCATCTCTCAGATGTATCTAAAAGTTGTTGATTTTTAGCTTGTTTAGCTTTTTATTCATTGTTAGGAAAAAGTGACAAATTCTACTTCCTTCCCTGTTGGACTAGAAACTAGAAATCTTGTAATTTGCAGTTAATGTTCTCAGGGGAGCATGGTATGGAAAAAATCTGTGGGCAGAACTTATCTTGCATTATCAGTTATAGTGGTAAGATGGTGTGATTGTTAATGGTGGTTTTCAACTTGATGTTGAGTAAGAACCAACTACCAGATTAGTAAAGTTCCAGGTGGGTTGGTGGATGATTGACATGTAGGCTGCATATTGAGAAGGGAAGACACACCATAGATTTGAGTGACACCACTCAATAGGTTTGTATCCTGGATGAACTAAGAAAAAGAAAGAAGTCTGATCTTTTCTTCAGAGGAGCTCCTCTTTTTGTCCTTGGCTTCAAACATTGGTCTCCTGTTCTTTCGTGTTTCCTTTATAGACTCTTCAGCCTTCCAGTACAGACTATGGCTTACTGCAAAGACTCACACCAGTGACTGTCATCACCTTCTAGACCCTTTGACTGTTATTAGGTCCTCTGGCCTTCAAAGTACAAATGGCATCTACTTCAGATCACACAGTCAGGTACTGAAACACCACCCCTTCTGAACTTGTAAGCTGACTTAATGAATTTGGTGTGTAGTTATACATATTTTTCATGTTGATTCTGGTCCTCTAGTGTAACCTAACTAACATGCATAGGTCAAAGGAAGGACTGGTAGGGGTTGAGAAAGCTCATTTGGTTTCGTGGGGCAATTGGCTGAATTTGGATGGTGCCTACATGTGATTCAAATTTCACTCCCTTATAACCCAATCAGATATGCATTAGCTGTAGGGAAGATGGAGCACAAGGAACAGAAGGCAAAAAATATGGTACCCTGCCCATCTTTGAAACACAAACTTCCAAAAAATAAATATGTACTGAGTCAGTCATACCCAGTCTTAAATATGGCTCCACCTGCATTATTATGATCAAATCTTTTTACTTCCCAAACTCATCATCATTCGTAAAAAAAAAAAAAAAATTAAGAAGTGTTTGTAATGCTTCCCTAACCCAGTGTCTATTGTATAAAGTAGGTGCTAGTGAATGTGTTTCAGCCTGACCTGGGAATCAGCCAGTGGCCTCAGAGTTGGCTTCTTATTGAATTTTCTTGGCTTGCCCTCCTTTGACCACATCTGTCCCCAGAGACAGGAGTGCAAAGAGAGAGTAGGAGGTGTGATTTAGCAGCGTTTTGACCCAGCAGGACTGCATGAGTAAATGTCCAGTAAATGCTGGGTCTGAGTCCAGTGTTCTGTTTATTTCAGACTGAATATGAAAGAATGGAAGGGAGGATTTTTTCCTGGGCTCTGGATTCTGCTCCATTGCTTTCTATTACTGCTTTTGTGTCAGTACTATAGTATTTTGAATATTAAACAGTAGGGTCTTTTGAAGTCAAATGGTTATGCCTATAGCTCTTTTTTTTTGCTCAAGATTGTTTTGCTTAGGAATTTTTGTGGTTCTCTGTGAATTTTAAGAATTTTGTTTCAATGAAAAATGTCATTGGAATTTTGATGGAAATTGAATTGAATATGTATATTGCTTTGGGTAGTATGGACATTCTAAAATGTTAATCATTCCAATCCATGAACAGATCTTTTCATTGATATGTATTTTTAAAAATTTCTTTCATGGGCTGGAGATTTAGCTCAGTGGTTCTGATGCCTGCCTAGCAAGAGCAAGGTTCCTGGTTCCATGTTGGGTAACCACATATAAAAATACCAGGCGTGGTGACTCATGCCCACCAGCAATCAGTATCATATACCACAATGACAGCATGGTGGCTGATGCCTGTAATCCCAGCACTCAGGAGGCAGAGTCAGGAGGCTTGCCTGAGCTACCTAGTGAGCTCAAACAAAACAAAACAAAACAACCTGGAAAAATATTTTTTCACTAGCATTTTATGATCTTTCATCATTTTGGTTAAATTTATTTTTAGGTGTTTAATTTTTTTCAGTGCTATGGTAAATTATATTTGCTTTGCTTCTTTTCTGTATAGCTTATTGTTAGTGCAAGAAGTACTATTGATTTTTGTACAGTGATTTTGTATCATGCAACTTTACTTAATTTGTTTATTATTCTAACAATTGTTTGGTGGAAACTTCAATGTTTTCTAAGTACAAGATTATATCATTCATAGTTTAACTTCTTTTTTTGTATTATACATAATTTTTTATTGTTTTATTGCCTAATCATCTGGACAGGGTTTCTGATATTTGTTAAACAGAAATGATATGAGTGGGCATCTTTTCTTGCTTCTGATCCTAGAAGGAAAGATTTTAACTTTAGTGTTGAGAATGATATTAGCTATAAGGTTGTCATGTGTGAATTTATATAGAGGTGCATTTCTTTTATAACTAATTTGTTGAAAGTTTTTGTTATGAAGAGATGTTAAATTTTGTCAAGTGCTTTTTCTTCATCTACTGAGATGAACTTTTCAGTATTTTATTTATTAATTCATTTTTTATTGGTTCATGTTAGTAACAGAGAATAATTATATACATTTGGTGTATTTGTTCAAATAAATGTGTATAACAATCTGATTATTTTCATCCCTATTTCCCCTTTGTCCCTTTCCTCTCCATTTTTTCCTCATTTCCTTCCTTATCTGAGAAACCTACCTTCTAGTTCTTTTTTCTCTCTTCTTCCTTTCTTTCTTTCTTCAATTCTTTAGACATCAATGCTATATGAGAAGAGCAGCTAGTAAAGATTTCTTCCTATCCTTCACACTGTCCCTTCAGTTTGTTAATTATTTCCTTTGTTATGAAAGTTTTCTTTTTAATTTGGCATAGTCCCATTTGTCAAATTTTGATATTATTTCCTGTACTACTGGAGTCCTACTGAGGAAGTCTTTGCCTGTGCCTTTGGCTTTCAATAATATCAAAGTTTCTTATATTTAGGTCTGATCCATTTAGATTAGATTTTGGTAGAGGGTGAAAAGTAGGGATCTGGTTTCAATCTTTTACTTATGGATATCCAGTTTATCCAGCACTATTTGTTAAAAAGGCTGTCTTGGGGATGGAGATTTAGCTCAGTGGTTCTGGTACTTGCCTTGCAAGTGCAAAGTCCTGAGTTCGATTCATCCCCAGTAACCATATACAATGCTGGGTGTGGTGATTCACGCCCACCAGCAATCAGTACCACATACCACAGTGTGGGGCATGGTGGCTCACTCCTGTAATCCCAGCACTCGGGAGGCAGAGACAGGAGGATTGCTGAGTTTGGGGCTTACCTGGGCTACATAGTGAGCTCAGGGCCAGCCTGAACTACAAAAGCAAAACCCTGTCTCAAAAAAAAAAAAAAAAAAGTCTGTCTTTCCTTCAGGGGAGGTTTTGGTCTCTTTCTCCAGTATCCAATTACTGTATATGCATGACTTTTTGGTGATTTCTCTTCTATTCCCTTCATCTACATTTCCGTTTTTGAACTATATTGTTTTTGTTACCATGATTTGGTCATATAATTTGAGATCAGCTATTGTGATGCTTCCAACACTCCTCTTGTAGTTCAGGATTTCTGCTACTATGTTGATCTTTTGTGATTTTTTTTTTGAAGTTTAGTATTTTTTTTTCTAGTTCTATGAAGAATGTTGTTGGTATTTAATTGGGTTAGCTTAATATTAATATTAATTCTACTAGACCATGAATAAGGAAAACCTTTTCATTTTCTAGTGACTTTTTCCTCTTATTTCTGCATTGTTTATAATTTTTTTCTTTTTGAGACAGGGTCTCGCTTTGTAGTTCAGGTGGCCCTGAGCTCACTATGTAGCCCAGGCAAGCCTTGAACTCAGCAATCCTCCTGTCTCTGCCTCCCGAGTGCTGGGATTACAGGTGTGAGCCACCACGTGGTATTGATCGCTGGTGGGCGTGAGTCTCCACGCCCAGCATTGTATGTGGTTACCGGGGATGAAACTCAGGACCTTATGCTTGTGAGGCAGGTGCCTGAACCACTGAGCTAACCCTCCGGCTCATGTTCTATAATTTTTATAACAGAGTCTTTCCCTTTCTTGGTTAGGTTAATTGCTGGTATTTTTAAAAGTGCTATTATGAATAAATTATTTGCTTGTTTGTTTTTTTCATTGTGAGTTTATTATTAGTATATAGGAAAGGTGCTAATTTTTGTGTCTTGAGTTTGTATCCTGGATCATGTCATTTTTGTCTTTTATTCTATTAGGTTTTTCTCTTTGTCTTAGAAATTAACTATTTATCTTTAATGTCTTTCCTCCAATTACTCACAGTTGACCATTCCCAGAGATGACTAGTATTTTTTAATTAATACACGGTTTCAGTACATGATAATCACATACATCATGAGGAATTGGTACATTTACATTACACATCTTAATTTTTTAAATTTCCCTTCCCCTTCTCCCTCCTGCATCTCTAGGACCCTTTCTCATTTGCAAGAGCTCTAACTCCCAGTTTTCTACTATGAATCTCTTATTTTTCTCTTTAAATTATTTATACTTTGGGTTTCTTACATAGAAAAACCATGTGATATTTAAGTATGTGTGTCTGATTTGTTTTAATATCATGGTCTCAAGGTATATCTGTTTTATATAAATGCCTCAGATTTATCTTTCTTTATAGAATAGTGTTACTCCATTATGTAGAGATGAAATACATCATTTATTCATTTATTTGTTGTTGGACATATTAGGCCACTTTCAAAATTCAGGTGTTATGAGTTGTGCTACTATAAAAATGAGTGTGCACCGGGTGTGGTGGTTCACGCCTGTAATCCCAGCACTCGGGAGGCAGAGACAGGCGGATTGCTGAGTTCCAGGCTTGCCTGGGCTACATGGTGAGCTCAGGGACAGCCTGAACTACAAAGCGAGACCCTGTCTCAAAAAAAAAAAAAAAAGAAAAAAAGAAAAATGAGTGTGCTTGGCTCACTGTAATACAACAGTTAGCTTTCTCAGATATAATTTACTGTTTTGTTATGTACGTTAGAATTCAGAGGTAATATGGTCCTGCATTGTGAGTTTTAAAATTGTACAATGTGGCCGGGCATGGTGGCTCATGCCTGTAATCTCAGTACTTGGGAGGCAGAGACAGGAGGATTGCTAAGTTCGAAGCTTGCCTAGGCTACATAGTGAGCTCAGAGCTAGCCTGAACTACAAAGCAAGACCCTGTCTCAAAAAAAAAAAAATTGTACAATGCATAAATTCATGTTAAATATTTCAGATTTGAGATAATGCATTGTTATATTGTATGCTTTACAGTTATTGAAATTGTATAATACATAGCACACTGTCTTAGTTTAAACTGACAAAACAAATTACCATAGAATGGAGGTTTATTAAAAATTTTATTTCTCAAAGTTAAAGGTTGAAGAGTCTAAGAATATAGTTGGTCTGATAAGGACTTTATTCTGGGTTGCGGACTGCTATTTTTTCTGCCTTTACAGGACAGAAAGAGGTCAAGAGAGCTCTCTGGAATTCTTGAACAAGGTAGTATTCTCATTCATGTGGCCTCTGCCATTGTAAACTAAATAATTCTGAAAAGTCTGACCTCCTAGTACCATAGCCTTGGGGGTTAGGAATTGAGTGGATGGATTTGGGGAGGACATAAATAACATACTAATTTGAGATTTGCTTTTTACATATTACATATTTAAGACATACCTATGACAAGAGGCATAACTTTAGATCAGTTATTTTGATGATTGGAATGTTTCACCTTATTAATATAACCTTTTTCTTACTTTGTTGGTTGTCAATTTAAGTTGTTTTCACTTTTAATAATACAGAGTGGAAGGAAGCAGGCCCTCAGGAGTAAAATTCAGAAGTCTTGCTGTAATCACTTCCAGGGGCTGAGGGATGCTCCTTCTAGAGATGCTTTCTAGGATTTTGCTGTTCTGAACAAAAAAATTGGTCAAGACAAGTAAAAAAGATAGTGAGGTTTTATAGTAATTAAAAGTAGGAAAAAAGTTTGCTTTACAGAACGAGAACAGGACACTGAGGAAACTTGCAGGGGCACCAGCTTAATGGTACCAACTTTTGTACTCCTGCTCAGGCTGTCAAATCTAGGTCATCCCACCAAAAACTTGGTACTGATTGGTCCTAGGTGCAGGACTTGTAATTTTTTCTGTGAAGGTCTTGGATCTCTGTGATTGACAGATCATGTATACTGGTCCAGCCAGCTGCCCATACCCTAATCTTCTGCCTCAGTGCTATATGAAAGCTTCAACTTTGCTCACCATAGTCAAGTAATTCTCCAATTCATATCACCAAAAGCAGGGGTAGTAAGAATTTTTACTTTCTAAACACTTTGCCAGGACTTAAAATGATCACTTATTTGCTAAAAATATTCCAACTCTCCTTTATAAATGACAAGCCCCCAAATTAATCACACACTTATTTAGCTCCAGTGTGCTTGTATTATAGTCATCTGAGTGACATCTGATACACACTGTATTACTGTCACATAGCTGGGTCAATTAATGATGGCAGGGTTCCTATCTTCTCACTTTGCTTCCCCAGTACTCAACACAGTGAATGGGTACAGGCACACAATCAGTGCTCAATATATGTGTGTTGACTAGAACATAAAACATGAAGGGATAAAAGAACAGAATTGTCAGTGAATACTTTGTGAAGTTTTTGGAATCAAGATAGATTGAAAACTGGAACTTGCAAACACTGGAATCTGACAGAGTCATACAGCACAGGTACTTTTGGAAATTATAGACCCGAATATACCAAAGCTGTATGTTCTCTGTGAATACTAATTCCACTGTTAATAGAAGCATGTCTATATAAGCACCCCAAGACAGACCCTGCGATGTTCATTATTTTTAAAAACCTCAAAGAGGTACCATGGGACACCCCTCTGTAGTAGAACTGATAAATTAGCATGTATGTCACACACTGGATTGCCAGACAGTGACAAGGATGAATGATCAATAGCTGCAAACACCAATATGGGAGAATCTCACAATACTAGGTAAAGCAAAAGATTCTGTATCAAGGAACTTATGCTGCACCTGAAGTTCAAAGCCAGGCAAGACCAACCTATTATAGAAGTCATGCCACTGATCATTTTTGGTAAGGAATAGACCCTTACTAGAAATAGAAGAATATTATTAGTGTACCTTTTATCTTTGTGTTGATGTAAAACAAATAATAAGAAATTAATTTCTAAAAAGGATACTGCTCAGTGAGTTTTGACAGTCCAGCTGCACAAGATCTAGAGCATGTTTATCAGCCCATCACAATGAGCTCTTTCATAAGTTTTATGTTCTATCTCTTAGCCTTGCTTACGGCTATTGGTACCATGGGTGCGTTTACTCTGTAAAAATTCATTAAGCTCACATCGAATGTGTGTACTTTTCTGAATGCAAACTATAATACAGTATTGAAAGAACTTTTTTAAAAGAGACTGATCCAAGGAATGGCCAGTTGGCTAGAGGAAGGTCAGTTGTGTAGCAAAGAGAGTGGGAGAGGAGTTGTGGGGAAGTCAATGCAGTGGCTGGTGTAGAAGCAGCAGGCAGGAATGGAGCAGAAAGTGGACCTGCCAGTTTTATGTCAATGTCCAGTTTTCTACATTTACAACAGATGAGTGGTAAGAAGCAGGCTTTATCTACCATACTGTCTCCCCATCCTTTAATCACAGGAGAGTGGGCTCAAGAGGGGCTTAAGGGTAGACTTTTTCCTGAACACCGAACAGGTGGCCCTGATCTCTACCCAGTGGGATGCTGGGTGAGACCCCAAAATGTTCTTGGCAGGAAACCCTGCTCCCCACGACAACCAGATCAGAACATGTTGCTCTGTGGTTTGGACTGAAGGAACCCCAGTAAAGAAGTTGTCCTGTCTTTGGGCCTTTGAAAATCTCTTCCTAGAGGTTTTTATTGTAACCCTGGGGGAAGATGTGAATGTTTTTTGAGTTTTCTTTGTCTCTATCTCTTCTGTCTCTGACCCCCCCCCCCACACACACATTTCTCTCTTTCAAAGACATTCTTTTGTTTGTGTTGACAGCCGGGGCAATAAGTCACTTGCCCATGGAGAATTTCATTCTAGAAGACCTGGACTTTTTTCTTTGCCACTCCTTTCCTTTCTCCTTCTCCATTTACTGAGCTCTCCAAAGATAAAGGAGAAAAAATACTCAGAAAAAGAAATGACAATAACAAAGAAACCCCAAAATATAAGCAGCAGAAAAGTTGAATGTAGAGGGTAAAGACCAGGGTACCACTAGACAAAGTGAAAGTATGTTTACTGGTATAAAAATTTCAAGGGGGGCTTGTTACAATTTGCTAAAATTCCCTTTCACTAAGGAATGAAAGGCATATTTCATTTAGACAGTTCTCTTACATGGCAAGTAAATCTAACAGTTAGCCATGAACTTTGTGAAAAATAAGCTTAACTGCATTGAAAAAAATTCCTCTTTCTTTTTAAAAAGTAAGACTTGAAATTTTTATATCCTTGAATCATATTCTTGAAGCAATTGGCTGATTAATTCAAGAAATGTTACCTTCCCAATTCAAACATGACATTTTGAAAATCATCCACGAATTACATGCCTCAAGAATGAAAGGCTTTTCTGTCATTTAGAAGATTTTTTCATTTTGAGGGCAATCATGAATATCTATAAGGGTACATTTATTACTCCCAGAACAGATAGAAAATTAGCTAAGTCGTAAAATTCTTACCCAGTTTTGCTATTGCAGCTGTGTCTCAGCCCTGTCCCTTGCCAATTCCCCTGTCACTAAAATGGCTAAGGATAGTGTTTTTTTTTTTTATTTTTGAGACAGTGTCTCGCTTTGTAGTTCAGGCTGGCCCTGAGCTCACTATGTAGCCCAGGCAAGCCTCAAACTCAGCAATCCTCCTGTCTCTGCCTCCCGAGTGCTGGGATTACAGGCGTGAGCACCACGCCCGGCACTAAGGATAGTGTTATTTTTGTCATCACAAGCAAAGCACTGGTCTTTGTATATTGGGTCTTCAGATTTCCAAGTGGAGATCTAAAAATATTTATCTGTATGTAAGTTTTGTTCTTTTGGTAGGATTCAACAAAGCTGTTAACTCCATAAATTTGTTTCAATAAATCTTACCTTGTGATCCTAGAAAATATCCCTCATCTAATTGCATATGGTAAAATGACTTGAAACTTCAGAAAAGCAACTGACTATAAGTTTTCTGCCTTAATTTACAGTACTATGTGCAGGATGTGTACACATACAGGTGTATGTTTCTGTACATGTCCACTAGTAAGTTTTGAGGCAAGCCTTTAATTTATCTGAAATTGTGCAGGCATCATGGTAATGAGCCACACATTCTTCCATTGAAAATTGTAAATGGAATACAAAGAGAAACACCCTGTCCTCTCCTCCTGAACACCACTTCCTGGAAATCTATTTCATGTCTTTGTACATCAGGACAGAGTTGTTGCTCCTGAGGTTTTGATCACTGACACTTGGCACAGGAGGTGCCAGGGAGTTATCATCCCAGAAGCATAGAGCAGCTGACTGACTGGCATTCAGTGGGCAAATAGTGCCCTAAATCCTCAAGTAACATGATTATGAAGCAGTTTCTTAAACTGTGGTGCTTGGAGTAGCACTAGTCTATCTATAGTTCACAAGGAAATGAATTCTAAAATTAAAATGTTTAAAAACTTGTAACTGATACATTCAGTGTGAAGACTGATGTATTAAGGGATTCAATCCCCAGTACAGCAATGGTTAGAGGTGAGTGGGTCACCTGATCACCAGTAGATTACACTGGCTTCATCAGTGGATGAATCCACGGATGAGTTTATAGTTGGATGTTTAGCAAGTCAGGCCCAGTTAGAGGAAGTGGGTTACAGAGGCCGTGCTTTTGAAGGGTGTATCTTGTCTTGAGCTCCTTCTGCTCTAGCTGTTTCCTTCTCTGCTTCCGGGGTACCCTGAGGTGAGCAGTTTTCTCTGCCATGCCCTCTGCCATGAAGTCTTTCCCTTGCCACAAACCTAAAAGCAACAGAGTTCCCTGACCATGGAATAAAATCTCTGAAATCATGAGCCATAATAAACCTTTCCTCCATTAGGTTGCTTTTCTCAGGTATTTGTTCACAGTAAAAATCTGACTAAAAAGGTATTTAGGAAAGTAAATTTCTAGCTATTGAATCTAATTTGGGAGTTCATTTTTATTGTGTAACAACCTCAGCAATACTGAAATGTGATAGAGCTCATATCTCTGGCTATGCAATAATGAGGTTGATTTTTCTTTTTTTGGTAGATCTGTTGTCTGAAACAAAACATTATCCTCAAATGCCCAAGATGACAATCATAATAGGCTTCTCTCTCTCTCTCTCTCTCTCTCTCTCTCTCTCTCTCTCTCTCTCTCCCTTTCTCTCTCTCTCTTTCCATCTTACTAGGGATTGAATCCAGGGCATTACACTAAGCTACATCTTTTCCCATTTTAAAATTTTATATATTGAGATACAGTCTTACTAAATCACCAGGTTATGCAAGCTAGGCTCAAACTCCCAGGATTCTGGGATTAAGGTGCGGGTCACCATGCCCAGGTATGTTTATATTTGAATAACAATCAAGTATTAAAGCATGGAGTTGTGGTTTTTTTGTTTTGTTTTGTTTTTTTGCAATCTCTCAAAAGCTTCACTTGAGAGAAAAATCTGCACATGTAGATGATTTGTGGGATCATTCCAGTAAATTCTAGTAGGGCAGTGGAGGAAGAAGGGCAGAGAAAGGAAGGAAAGCAATAAAATGTGTTAGCAAGCAGGTTAGCACCATTGCAACTAAACTCAGTTCCACTGGATATAAAATAACTGTGCCACTGGGTATAAAAGGGTACTGCTCCATAATCATGCTACTTGAGGATTTAGGGCACGATTTGTCCACTGAATGCCGGTCAGCCCGCTGCTCTGTGCCCCCGGGATGATAACTCCCTGGCACCTCCTGTGCAAGCCAGGTGAGCTCCAAGGGCACGAGCTGTCAGGCAAAGGCTTGAAGGAGCTTCCAGTTGAAATTTGGACTAAGCTGAACAGGTACCGGAAGGCCCAAAGGGTGTTGGAGACATCAAATACACCTGCCAACATCTAGGTGGGGTCGAGGGGTCTTCTCCTAGTTTACAGACCAGGAAAATGAGATGCCACTGAGCACTGTAATATAACGTGGAAGACCGGAGAGGTGAAATGATCTCTGCCTTGGGTCACTTGTTTTGGATCCATCCAGAGACCTTTCTGCTTCCTTTCCTGCCAAGTATAATCAGGGCCCTTGTGGTCCACTTCTGGGGCACAGACTAGCAGTGCCCACGCAACCTATTTGTGCTTCTGGACCCCCAACTGACTCTTTACCATCGTGGAGTTGTGGGGCGCATAACAGAGTGGTGAGAGTAAGGAGTGAGGTACATAGTATGTCTCTGCCTGACTTAAAGCTTAGGGTATATTCTGCCCGCTTGTCGCACTTTGATCAGGCTGTCCTGGTGCTGACCTGCAGGGCATCCTAGAGAATCACAGCTTGGTGGTGGCAGAGTGACAGATAAAAGGAGCCTGGACCCTGGGTCATTGCTATGAGGAGGGCCGCTTAGCCAGGAGCATACTCATCCAACTCTTGTGTTAAGCCATCGCGACTGTGAGAGTTACAACTAGCATCACCTCAATGTCATATGAATGTGATTAAAAAAAAATCTTTCCTTGTATCATTTACCGTTACCTCAGTTATAAACTTCTTTCCAACCGTCTACACTCCAATTCTAACTGGAACATTCATCAGGGGTTCTTATCACTCAATGTTTTTGTCCCTTATCATTCACTTGAGGTTCCTGCAATCTCACATTTTCTGCTTCAGTGTATGTCCTGCCAGACAGTTCTTCATGTCAAAGCCAAAGCATCCCACTGCTAGCCAATTCTCCTTAAAAATAACCTGTTTTTCTAGTAGCAGAAACCTAATTTGCTTCCCTGATACACAGACCCATTGATTTTGTTAGTTCAGTTGCATAACATTCCTCCAGATTTGAATAAGGCAGCTCATTCCAAAATTAGATGAAAATCCTAAATATGAATACCCTAATGCACCTAATGCATTTGGGCATTGTGTCTAAAGTGTAAACAATTCAGAAAGTGTAAAGTAATTGATGAGAGCTTTTTCATAAATGAGGATTTTTATGTAGAGAATTTAAGGCTCAGGTCAAGGCTATCAAAGAAACTAGTCATATAAGGATATTAGAAATCTGATCTTTTTTGTTTTGTAGAAGAAGCACCAGGTTAGATATGAAAGATGGGTCCAATGTGTTTTTTGGGGGGCTTTTATTTCTCTTCTAGAAAGGGAATGATTTGCACGATAAAGCATTTCTGCTTATTATTGTAACTGTGGATTTTTGTTTGACAGTGGCCTTGTTGAGCTGGGCTGTATTAAGTCTTCGCTTTAGCTTGGTTTGATTAGCTCTGTGTGGACCAACAGCCACATGTGTGTCAATGGGTTTCAGCCACTTGGGGGTTGGGCAGACACCACTGGTGCCAAAGATGTGACTTAACATCAGCTGCCAGTGTGTCAATCAATGAGCCTTTCATTACCTGACTTGAATTTTCTCTCCCTGGGCTTGCTTTACTAGGGCTGTTTGTGGTATTTGTGTCGTAAATCAAGGATGCAGGTAACAAATTTTATGATGACTTTATTATATATTCTCTTTTCCTGGAGTTTTGCAAGTAAGATATTGCATAGGAAAACACTCTTTATTTGTTGTAAGTTTTACCCTACATCTTACAGTTGCTTGATGCACAAGACCCAGTGATTCAATAAATACTTTACAAAAATAAGGCAGTTTTCTTCTTTCTTAAAACATACAAAAATTAAGATTTCCCAGATGTCATCTTCCTCCCTTCCCTTTTTATACTTTATTTCCCGGGTACATACTAGTTGAGAAAAAAATTGGTGAAATGAGGTTCATATTCTTCTTGCATTTCTTTTGTTTTACTTTGGAAAAGTGCTTCTCTTTTTATTTCTGAACTTCCTGCAGTCTTCTGAACCTACTAAGTCTGGGCAGAAATTCTACTCTTTGGGGCTTTTTAGTAAAATCATAGCATATGCTAACATTCATCTTATATTTTAAAGCCTATTTAAACCAGGGCTCAGATCTGCCCCTAAAAATACCCAGTCAGAGGCAAGAGAAACTTGGAATCTGAGACTCCAGCACGGTGCTGCCTGACTACATGACATCTGGTTCAAGGTGGGCGTTTTCTTGTTCTGATATGTTTCCGCTGCACTCTTTGTTAGGGAACCGTTGCAAAATCCGTTTTCTTTCCTACTTCCCTGGGCCCCGCTCTGTCCAACTCCAACAGAAGCGATGAAATAGCTTTACAATGAGAACTCCAGAGAAAAGGTTAAGCTTAAGTCACAATCACATTAAATAAGTTATATATATGAAAACTGCTTATAATGTTTACAGCTTCGGTCTCTTTCCCCCTTTTCACGTCTGGAAACAACATATCACACCCACAAACCTCCAGGTTTCCTCTTCTGGTGGCCCTGGTGTCCCAACCTCCTGCCCTCCCGGCCACCCCCAGGGAGGTGTATACATGGTAAGGGTGGCTTCCCATGGCAGTCGCACGGGCCTGGTGCACACCCCTTGTGGTCATTCATCAAAAAAAAACTGAAGTGATATATACAAATATACACTTAACACATGGGAAGACCTGGCGATCAGTGCAGTTTGTTCCTCAGACTCCGAGGTGGCACCCATGTACCTCGACGTCCCTTCAGTACTCCCTGGCCTCCTGGAACTGCCTGATGTAGTCCTCATCCGAGGGGCTCTCAGTGCACTTCTGCCCGTTGTTGGGCGGCCGCGCCTCATTATACCTGCTCCAGTCGCCTTTACAGATGATCCAAGGCAGCACGTCCACCTTGTAGTGCAGCTCAGCAGAGAACTCCGTGCTGATGAGGTTGGGCGTCCCCGCCCCTTTGCCCCGGGTGATGAGCTGCATGTTGTCGCCATAGCAACAGTGCTGGGCTGCCAGCGTAGTGCTCTCCAGCGACAGCATGGACCGGATGCAGTAGCGGGCTGTGGGCTTGTAGATCTCCAGCTTCTCTTTGGGCCCACTGGCATCCTTCCAGCGGAAGTCCTTGCGCTTAATGCGGTCAAAGATGTCGGCCGTGCTATAAGCCACCTCAGTCGGGTAGGAGCAGGGGCAGCTGGGCAGGTCATTGATCACCTTGTGCATATACTTCTTTAGGAATTCGCTTTTACAGCTCATCCATCGCTCACAGCTGTCAGTGTCTAGGAGAGTCCAGAAAGAGAAGGTCTTGCCACGTGCAAAACCTGGTGGCCAGACAGAAAAGCCAGCCACTTCCCAGCCAGGGACCCCTGCAAGCAGGGAGATCCGACAGCTAAGGTGAGGGGTGGGGCTGGGGCCGGGGCTGGGGGAGGTCTCAGTTTCCTTGAATTTGGGAACCTCTTCCTTTACAAAGAATCCTCCCAATACCCTATTTTACATTATTACAGAATTGTGACCATACAGAAAAGTAAACAAGATACTTCTCTAATGACCACCCCCATTCCACATCCAGATTTAACTATCACATTTGCTCTAGCATTTTAAAAACTATGTAGAAATGTAATTATTACCTCTGAGTTTTAGTAGGCATCTAAAAAACCCACAAAACCCTGAAATCTAGAAATAGGATATTTTCCTAGACAACTATAGCTTCATTATCAACCTTAAGAAAACGAACGATACTCTCGAGAGCTATATTTCATTTCCTCTTAAATCTGGTGATGTGATGGAAAAGGCTTCCAAGGGGCATGGAGAGTCCCGGATTTCATGCCTGCCATTCACTGACTGGTGAAGACAGAGCTGACCTCCCAACTCCTTAACTTTAGGCAGATGATAACGAGTGTATGCAAACTCATGTGCTACAGTAGCTCAAACTGGGGCCTGAATAGACCAAAGAAGTGACCTGCAGGCCTGAGTCAGAATCTGTCTCCAGTATTTTGTTTGGTTCTTACAGTATTGAAAAAAACATGAATTACTTGCAAACTTAAGAATTAGCTGATTCTAGTCATAATTGTGGACTCCTTGCTTCATTTGAAAAGCCACTGATATATCTAACTGGCCCTGAACTGGCCAGGAGAAAACTGTTTTTGAAAACTGGGGACGATAGTGCCCACTCCTTGGACAATGCAAGAGTCCCCAACTCTGCCCAGCCCCTGCCTGACTTTTCACTCCTGGTTTCGCTGAGTCATGCAGTCCTTGGAGTCTGGGATCTCTGGTTTAGCGAACTACACAGTTTGGATTCTTCCAGAGCCTGAGACAAAGGTTCCAACAGGACTGGTTTCTTGGGAAGTGATTCTGGGACACAACGGCAGGGAAGGGAGAGCAGCCAACATGGAGTGTGGCTCAAACAGGCGAGGGGAAGACAGCCCCAGATGGTCCCATGTTCAAGGGAGATGACAGTACTCTTGTCACGGGCCCTTTTGTGTTCTGGACAAGAATTTACCGCAAAGAGCCCCTTTTCCTCTAAGACCTGGATGAGACACGTAATCATGCTCCTCCCTTCACTTGTGACCAACCCAGACACAGAGCCTACATATTCCTTTCTTTGCTTCGTAAATGTTTAGGTGCATTGTACATCATGTCCCCACTACTGATTAGAACAAAACCCACCTTAGCCAAGCTATGATTTTCCTTTTGCCCAGGCTCTGGCTTTGGCCCACCCTCAGCCTGAGGAGTACATGGTGTCTTCTTAACACCCCCGCCTTGGAAAACTGGCTGGCCTCGGGGTCTGGCCTACACCTCACTTCCCTATCTAGGCTCTATCTAGCTTTCTCTGCTAATCTGTGATGGAATTCTTTTTGCCTGACCCTAGTCAGCCTTGCAAGCATGGTGAGAATCAAGAGATAATACCCTCAAGTCTCTCCTTTCTACTTCTGGCTGGGTTTTTATTTGTAGGGGCCTGGGTATTTATCCACCAGTTCTTATTATCACCCTTAGGAGCTGCCCTTGACTTTCAGCTGATCTGCAGTCATGGGACAGTATGCTCGGGGGTGAGAGGCACCCTCAGGCAAAGAAACAAGGGGGCTACAGTTGAAGGTCAGTTTGGGTTGTAGGGACAAGGTACGGGAGGAGGGGATACAGGTGGGTTATAAACAGCATCTGCCCCTGTGGGCTGCAGTGGGTAAGCTGAAGAGAAGCCAAGAGGGTGGAATGTGGGGTACACAATGGAAGGCAAAGGCCAGAAGTCAGTGTTGAAATATGCAGGAGTGTGTGGCACAGTGCTGGTCCTGAGACGTGGCAGGGTTGCGCTCAGACCTCCTGCAGGAGAATCTGGGCACGTGGCTGCTTACAGCCTCCAGCAGGAGCTCCTTCTCAGTCTCTGTGGGCTCTCGCCCCACCCCAAGGCTGTCTAGGGTTGGACACATAAATCTTTTTATTGGAGCAAAACAATGTAGGGAAATAAGACGGTGGGTGTCAGATCAGGGTGTCCAATTTTGGTCTATTCAGAGGGCAGTAGGAGGGCTGAGAAGGTCGGTGAGTGATAGTGGGCTGAGTTACATAGCAAGGAAATGAAGTCAGGGATGATATTAATGACAAGACCCGACGTGAGAGCCTGGGGTCAGGCCTTCGTGGCCACTGAGTCTGGGGGAAAGAGACGAAGCCTTGAGAAGAGGCTGGCTCGGAGCTGGGAGCTGGGCGGCTGGCAGCGTGGAGCGGGAATCAAGTGGTCAGGACAAGGACGGCCTGGAGTGGGCGCAGGACCTCACCGTAAAGTGAAGACAAGAGAGGGGGGCCGTCACGCATGAGCCCACAGAGGCCCTTACCTTCCTCAACAGAATTATTTCCAGTAGCACATGAAGTCTCTTTAAAGAAGCAAGCCTGCACCTGAGTAGCTGCTCCCAGTTTGCTTTGGTTTGTTTCTTGCATCTGCGCTGACATTTTCTATCAGACAAGTACGCAGCAGAGCAGAGTGTACCTGAGGTCTGTGAAAACTTCTTGCAGGAGAGGGGAGTGTGTCCTATTGAGAAATCTCCTCTCTGCTTCCTTCCCTCTGCTGGAGAACTGATTTTTCCCGGGGGCGCGCACTGGCAGCTGAGTGAGAACAGGCTGCAGGAGGCTGGGCTCCCGCCATGGCCCGTTCGGGACCCCACCTGCCCCTGCCGCGGAGCCGCCGCGGAGCTCTGGGCTCAGCCCGCCGCGGAGGGACAGGATGGCTCTCTCCCGCTGGGAGCGTGTTCAGTGAGCGAGAAATATGCTGGGAGAACTGGACCCCAGAGAAGGAAAATGAAACATGCACCTGGATCCGAGGACGGCGTTGCAAAGCAAAAAGAAGCCCCAGAGAACTAAATCAATATTTGGATAAAAAGAAAAGAAAAAAAAATACTCTTACCGACTTCAAACAGCTTGGTGGCATTAAACTCTTCGCTTCCCGCAAGCAGACTCACTTCGGTGGCTGCTGTCCTGAAAGTGTCTTCAATGCCTTGAAATAGACAAGAGTCCATTTTCCCCTAGTTATATGGAAAAGGTCACCTCCTCCCAAATGAAAAAACAAATACACCTGAACAAAGCCTTTTTTGTATTCACTTCTGCTCATGGGCAGAAACTTGCCAACAGAGGAAACAGTAAAAAGCAGGTAGTAGCGCATAAAATATATTAAAACCCCAGATACCATTTGCAGCACGAAATCTGATCCAAAATTGCCCAAAATGAGCCATAAGGAACTCTTTCTTTCACTTGGTCTGGGGATGAGGTTTGGGCAGTTAGGAGTACCGCCAGGTGGCTGTCCGGTGGCATCAGGGTGACAGACTAAACCGGAAGCAGTACAGTCTAGTGCTTAATACCTGTCTTTGATGACTGACTGACTGGGCCCAGCTCAGTAGAAACTGTGTGAACGAGGGCAAGTCGCTTCCTTGTGTGTGCCTCACTTTTCATATCTCCAAAGTGGGGAGGCTGAGTGAGCCCCTCCCTCTGCGGAGCTGAATGAATTAAGTGAGTTGTGTGTGAAGAAATCAGCTAGAGCGAGAGGAGAGGGTAACTGGTGAGTGCTAGATGATATTCTCTTTTTCGGTGTTTAGCTGACAGCAGTTGAGGGTGCGGCAGTACCTCGCCGCAGACCAGACATCTCACATGCTATGTGATTTAGGGCTGCCATTGGTGCTTCAGAAACAGTAAGTAGGCATTGCTCTGAGAAACTGAGCCCAGCTTGCTTTAAACTTCCCCTGTCCCTCAGGGTCCTCTCAAAGGTCCTGGCCCAGCCAGCTCCCTTGGCAAACGAGATTCCACACAAGGTAATGCAAGCTGAGGGAAGAGCAAAGGATCATGACACTTAGTCTGCTGGATGTGGCTTGATTTCCTTCAAGGACTATGGGAGGCCCTTCAAACATGTCTGTGGGGATGACACAGGGAAGGTGCTTTACACTGCCAGGCGGGGCATCCTGTGTGCTCCATGATTCTTTCCTGTAAAGCTGAGAAGCAGCAAACCAAATAAGGCAAGAGATCCTACGCAAGGAAATCTGTGCTTCTCAGTGAATCCTGCGAAGCTGGCTCGGAGAGGTTGGAAGGACAGGACAGCAGGGAGAGATGAGGAAAAATGAATGTAGGAACAGAGTTGTCGGTGGCACTGCTGTTGGTGGTGGTGCCAAAATCCAAGAAGGAAACATTCAAAATGGTGGCATGGAAGAGCCTCCCTTGATGAGAAATTAAATCTACCCTCTGGAGTTTGGATGCCAGCTCTGGAAGAGGAGCCATAAGCAGGCCCCAGGACCCCGGCACTGCATGCCCTCTGTGTCTGTGTGTGAGGAGCCAGCTGACTTCCGAGGAGGAGGAAAAGTACAGCGGCCAAGCACACGGACTCTTCCTGGATCCAACTTCTTTACTAACCAGCTGCTGCAGGCCCTGGTGCCTCATTTTCCAAAGACCTTAAGTGGAACAATAATAAATACCTATCTCATGAGGCTACTGTGAGGATTAGATGAGATGATGAACATAAATCTGTGGGAAGTTGCCTGATCTTTTCATACTTAAAATCTCTTGTTCTTTATCATCTTTCTTCTTCAACTCTTTCTTCATTGTTGTCTTTCTCTTCCTCTATTCTTCCATTTTCCTTTCCCTCACTCCCTCTCTCTGTCCTTCCTCCATGCTGGAAACCAAACCGGGGGCTCCCGAGCCATATCTCCAGCCAATCTTCATTTTCTTTTGACTTATGCCCTCATCATCACCATCATCATCTTTATCTTTTCTTTCATGTGCTCTTCTTCTCCATGCCCTTCTGTCCTCTTCCTCCTCCTCATGGTATTATTATTTATTAGTTTGTTCTTGTCCAAAACCCACTCACTAGATTTCATACTCAGCTCCTTATGCTGGACATGGATGGATCAAGAAATGTAACTTCACAGTTGCTCTACTATTGTAAATCTGTCATGGAGCCAGAAGTGCCACTACTTACATTTTAGTTCTACTTTCTGACCATGCCTATTTGCCGACATACACACCTATTCCAAAAGATCCTTCCTCCGCTCCTCACAAACCTCCTTGTGTTTCCACTTCTATTTTGTCCAAATGTCTCTGGTTTGAGAACAAAGTGTCTAGGGATAGCAAAAGGAAGTCTGGAGTGCAGAGTTCAAGTTTTCTAAGAGTTCTTTCAGATGAAGCCATTTGGAATGTGTGGTTTCCTGAGAGGGCCTAAGATATTATTGTAGGCTGGGGTTCTACCTGGCATTGGGAACATACAGTCAAACTGTTGACCAGAAGTTGTTCAGCTCTTGTGTAAAGGGTCAGAGGGTAGAAATGTTAGGCTTTATGGATTATTTAGAATCACCTTGGTGGCTGCTTCCTCTCCTTCCCCCCTCTTTCTCTTTTTTCACTTCTGCTTCCTCCTCCTTCTCTCTCTTTCTCTTTTTCTTCCTCCTTTTCCTTGCAGCCCTTAAAAAATGTATAGCGCCTAAAGAAACAAATCATAGGCTGATTTGGCCCACTGGACATGGTTTGATAAACAGCATTAGAGTCCGTCACAATTACTGTTCACTGCTATATGGGCCCTCACCAAGTTTGCAATTAGTTTAATTTTTAAAGCACTGACAATGCAGTCTGAAGTCATAATTAAATGCTAAAAAGCCCCAGTTTGCTCCCTGTGGAGCCCTAGGTGACTCAGGTATTACTGGCAGGGTTGACTGTGGTTTTTCTGTAGCTGGCTATTGACCCTCTCATCCTGGCTTCCTTGTTAAACCATAAATGTCTGCCTTCATATGTCTTTTCGAGTCATAACAAATCCCACATCAAAGGCTCTAACTAACCAGCATCCTTTCTTTAAATCAACCAAGTACAATGTAGGCCTTTCTTTTAGGTCAGAGCTCCTTCAACAGTGTATAGGACTCAGAAAATCCACTCTTTTCCCCATTACACTCTCTTATCTCAGTCTGGCCAGACTGGCCCTGAGCTCACTATGTAGCCAAGGCAAGCCTCGAACTCAGCAATCCTCCTGTCTCTGCCTCCCGAGTGCTGGGATTACAGGTGTGAGCCACCACGCCCAGCACTGTGGTATGTGGTATTGATGGCTGGTGGGCGTGATTCTCCATGCCCAGCATTGTTTTATGTGGTTACCAGGGATCGAACTCAGGACCTTGCACTTGCAAGGCAGACACTGGAACCACTGAGCTAAATCTCCGGCCCAAGGAATGAACATCTTTTTAAAAGATAAATTCTGCATGTTTTAAAATATAAAGTTAAAAGTGTTTCCTTGTACTTGCATCCACACCTGGGCAATTTGGACGGTCACAGGTCCTAGATTCTGTTGCAGTGCATGCGTATCCACAAGACCGGGTCCGTTTCTGGTTACCGTTCCCACAGGTGACGCTGCAGACAGACCAGAGACTCCAGTCACCCTCTCCATCTGTGGAATCTGGAAGGAAGCCGGGGAGACGGTCATCAATGTCATCCCAAAAGTCCCCAAATCTCCCCTGTGAGCAGCGGTCACTGTCCACTTCCAGTGTTCTCGTGTTGGAGCCAGCTGAAAGGCTTTCTGCTCTGGGGTTCCCTTCAGGGTTCAGCTTTATGAACAGGAAAGGGCAGGGCACTGTGATGGTGAGAGTGTGCGTAGGACCTGACACCTGCCACGTGCCCAGGAAACATGATTAAGAATGTCCATGTTCTGGAAAGCATGGTTCATAGGGTAATGAGCTGGGAAATTTCTGAAGAGGATGACCATCACTTCCATGTATTCCTTGAAAGAAAGATAGACAGAGATGGAGATAGGGACAGAGAGATAGAGACTCAGAGAGGGGAGGGGGGAGAGGGGGAGAGAGAGAGAGAGACAGAGAGAGAGGGAGGAAGGGAGGAGAGAGAGAGAGGGAGGGAGAGGGAGAGGGAGAGAGAGAGGGAGAGGGAGAGGGAGAGGGAGAAAATGAATCTGTTTTCTCTAAACTCTGGACTGGCTTTGACCTGAAGGCTTGGTAGCTTCCAGTTGTTGTTTTTTTTTTTGTTTGTTTGCTTGTTTGTTTTTGCCATGGAGAATCCAGTCACTATGAAAGAAGCTCAGACTAAACCTATCAACTGGAACAGTACCCAGAAAGATCCACAGAAGGACTACAGAGACTTCAGTAAGAGAACTATTTTTTGATCCTACCAGTCCTTCCCCATAGGCAGCTGGATACAGTGTATGTCATCAAGAGTAAAGGAAATGCTCAATGGCCTGATTTAAATCCCAACCCACTAAATCAGAAGAAACAGCAAATTGCTTTTGATTTAAGTCACTGGGTTTGGGAGTTTGGGATGGTTGTTAGAGAGGCAAAGAAAGGTAATTGATAAGCTAGTGGTAAAGCTAAAAGTGCCCATTGTGGTCATTATTCAACATTCATCCAATGAGTTGAGCCCTCATTCTAAGTCAGATACAACTGTAGGTCTGTGGAATGCATCATTAAGTAAGCGTTGCAAGATTCTTGCCCTGGAGAAACTAATATTTTAATAAGCTGGAGATAATAGTCATTACACAAAAAATTGAGTAACTTTTATATTGCAGTAGAAGTTGATGAATGGTGTGGATAAAGGAGAAATAGACCAGGGGAGGGCAGGCCGGGAGTGGGAGAGGTCAGAGAGAGCTTGGTTCCTCACCAAGACTGACCTTTTCTTAGCAGCAGGAAAGTGCAGAAGCAGCCGGGGTACTTGTTGAGGGTCGTCAGGCCAATGGAGGGGAAGACTCATCTCAGGCCTTGGTCTCAAGAGCACGGCCCCTCCTGCAGTGCCTCTGCACTGCGATCACTTTTCCCTGGCTCCTCTGCATCGTCCAGTAGCCTTGGGGCCTGTCTGGGTGCCAAGTGTGGGGCCATAGGCATGTGCCTTACAGGAATAGGATGCCCCCGTTCATAACAGACTGTGGTGATTGTTATTACATGCGCCCAGCAAGAATGTCATCCACACATGTTTCTACCTGAACTGTGGACTCCATGCCAGCCTCCCTGGCCATTGTTTACATGGCTTTCACTCTGTGCAATCCTCAGGAAAGTGGCCCATTAGGCAGAATGAGAGTGTACATGTGCACACATGTGTGGCCACTTCATGGTTGTGTGCTCTTCCCTAACAGAGTGGAGGCTTTGCTCACACCTCATCTGTCCCCAGAGACCTCATCCATTTTTCTCTCCTGCCAAACAAAATTTCTTTTGCAAACTTTGATTTTTCTTTTTTAAGAAATGACTTTCCAACCACAAGACCAAGCAGATGTTTGAAACTGCCTCTTTATGGTGGGGAATCTGGGCCTTGTTCTCCAGTGTTGGCCACTGTATCGCTGCCATCTTTTACAAGGCAACTTCCAGTAGGACACAGAGACAGCTGCTTCCCAAGGGAGAAGCTGCTGAGGGGGGTCAGTCTCTGAAACCCTCCCCACCGCGACCTGTGCAGGCCAGTACTTCCTGGTATCTCAAGAGCATTGGGGATGTGTCCAGAGCAGTCACCCTGCCACATGCTTGTCCAGGAGTATGTCCAGGTGCAGGGGTTACACCACATGCAACACACCCTGCATACGCCAGCCAGGTCACATTTTGTTGAAGGGAACAAGTCACAAGTAAGATTTTTTTTTTTTGAGACAGGGTCTCACTTTGTAGTTCAGGCTGGCTCTGGGCTCACTATGTAGTCCAGGCAAGCCTCGAACTCAGCAATCCTCCTGTCTCTGCCTCCCGAGTGCTGGGATGACAGGCGTGAGCCACCACGCCTGGCAACACAAGTAAGATTTTATGTTTAATGTTTTTATACTGAAACAAGAGGAAAAGAGCAAGTAGAAAAAAAGTTTATTAAATTGTACAGGTAGGATTCAGATCATCTGTGAAAGGGGTTCCAGCCTAAGTCCAATCCAGTGATGCCAAGTGATGACTCATTCAGCTTTACGCAAACAAAGAGGTCTTCACCATCCTGAAATCTCCTCTCTGTTATGGTAGAGACCTAATTTAGAGAATTATCCCTAACCTTTGAGCCTTAAATTCACTATGAGGCTTATACAATAATCTCCGCATGAAATTTCTTGGGTCTAAATGATGAAATGCAAATACTGTGTCAGATTATTAAATATAATTCCCCCAATTCCTCTCTCCATGTCCTCACATGCTGAGTTCAAGCTGGGCCATGTGATTTGTTTTGGCCAATGGGATAACCGCAAATATGACTTGAAAATTTTTCTTCCTAGCTATAGGGAGCCCTTCCACCATCCCTATGAAATAACCAGGTTAACATCCAGGAGCGTAAGGGAGCAGGTGGAAATGCCTTAGTCCTCTCAAACCCCAGAAGTCTAGGGAGCCCAATCATCATGAGGAACCATTAGAGGACTCCCACACAGCTAGGCTGGTCCAACTCAATAGTCTTGACTACACATTGTTTGTTCTTTAAACTGCTAAACAGGGGATGGTGGTATTAGTTAAAAAAAATAAAAAAATAAAAAAAACACCTGTTACAAATACATTGCGAAATCCTCCCTAAAATGTGCTGTCTATATTGCTGTCAGAGTTCAGACTCTGGAACCATCAAGGATTTGTTATCCCAGTAAGTGGTTTTTCCACGTCTTTGTTTTAAATGCTCATAAAGCTACTTAGTTTTTGTTTTTGTTTTTAATATGGGTACCTTAAAATCAGGCACTAAAAGAGAGCTGGGGATTTAACTCAAGTGGTACTGCACCTACCTTGGAAGCACAAAGGCCTGAGTTCGATCCTTGTTTCTACCACCAAAAAAAAAAAAAAAAATCAGGCACTAAAATTAGAGCCGTGTGATCACTCATTTCTACTGAGGTTGGCAATGAAACAAAATGATGTCCTAGGAAAAAGTGTGCATTCCAGCTCAGGACCCAGAAGCCCCCATCACAGACTGGTCCACAGCAAAGATCTGTATGTTTCACATGGGCGAAGGACAGAGAAGGAATTTCTGACAGGGACAGAACTTTGAGTGCAGAAGTCCTGTCTTCTATAATAGAAAAAGTATGTTCTTATTTTCTTCTCTGTAAAGAGTATTGCTCAGAGCAGAACATGAGTGTTGGCAACAAAGATAACAACATGACAAGAAACAGTTCCTGGTAAAGTTTACACATGTTTTGACAATCCTAAGTGTGACACTGAAGACCTCAAGTAGGGAATATGATGATCTGCCATGCAAGGAGCTGAAAACTGGATTTCTAGGATGCATTTGAAATTGTAAAATAGTCCTTTTAGAGTTTCAGGACACTTAATGTTCTCTGGGCCACTTACTGTGTCAGGGAAACTGAATTGACTAGGATATTGGCTTGACCCCCTGCAAGCCCATGCTTATATGACACCAGCTACTATTAACTCCTACAATAATCCTGAGAAGCAGATGGGAACCTCTTCTTAATGGATAGAGAAATGGGCTCAGAGAGAACACACTTGCCTCAGCTCATGTAGCTCAAACACAACAGAGCTGGGATTAGATCTGAGATCTGTCTGCTTTTCCTGTATCTTATTTTCTCTCCTGGTATTCTAGCAGTTTTTATTTTGGCCTAACTAGGCCTTCCTTCTTTAAGACATTCAGTGATGTGGCGGTAATTCAGCATTAAAAGGAAAAACCCATGAATAGAAGTCACGCTGAAATCTTCCAGTGAAATAGGACTGTGACCAGTTAGAGAATTTCAACAAACTGGGTCTTAGCCCTGCTAGTAAGCAATTCTGTTATGGGTAATTTTGAGCATGGTCTATTACCATTAGAAAGATACATGTTTCCTTGTACTCCTTTTGCCCTGGCCACCTAAAACAACCGCAGGAGGTGATTATATACTCTGCTCAGTTGGACTGACTTGCGGCATCCTTCCAGTCTGCATTTCCATCACTATAAATTAAGTCTACATTCTCATGTGTGTTTCTAACACCTCTGTCCTACAGTTGCCATTATATCCATTCATTACATGTCAGAGTTTTTGACATACTTTTGGCCACAAACTTTTAAACTCCTGTTCAAAATCCTACCTTCAAAAGGCTACCTCCTCTGCAAAGACCAGCTCCTATAGCAGTTTTGGTCTGTCTGGGATAGAACAGCAAGTCCTGACAATAGTGACCTGAACAGCATGAGCCTCGCCTTCTGGGATGGTGTGTTCTTCCTGTCTCCACCCCAGACAGCCAGTGCAGGGATAAATACTTAGAAATTGCTCAGTAGTTTCTTTGTGGATTGAAATAAGAAGAGAACTCTCAGGTGCTGTATAGCATTCTGGAAACAGATTTCCCTGAGGTATTCTGAGAACAGCCATTCCCTAATGCTGCACACACGACTCATTGGCCATGTTCTGCTCAGTGTCTTGCTATTACAACTGTGGCTCTGAGGCCACTAGTGGTGCCAGCTCCCATAGCTCCTGCCTCTTTCTTACCATGCTGCATTAGAAGTTGAATTCCAGCAAAACTCCATGTTACTGACATGCAGAGAAAGGTGTGAGGGGCACTACTTAAGGTACTGGAAGGGATAAGGTTTTCTTTATAAAGTAGCAATCTTGATGTGTGATTTAGTAAGGGAGAAGTTACTACGTGATACATCAAAATCAAAGGAGATGGGTGTTTCCTTGTGGCCCAGGAATGTGGTGAGATTTTGACCGAAGGAACTCCATGGGCCCTTCCAGAAGTAGAGAGGGCCAGTGGAGCCACAGAACTGCCCAGACAGAAGCAAATTCCATCCTTAAGATTGAAAAGGAAAGGACATTCCTAATTTTTATGAAATCAACAGGGTAGACTATAAATGCTTGAGATGGAAAAGTTATTTCTGGTGATGGTTTTCTGAAAGATGGTTTCTAAAGAGGGAAGCACAGATAGGTTCCAGGTCTCACTCGCACACCTCTGTGCAGCAGGGGAGAGAAATGGCCTTCCATCTGGGCTGTACACTGGGATCGTCCTTGAGTTTGGAAGACAGTGACGCCTTGGACTCACCCCCAAAGACCCTAGTTTTGCATTCATATCTAGATCCACTTTAAGGTTCAAAGTTTGTGTTATTTTCTCCCAAGAGAGGTAGAATGGGGCAGTGGCTAAGATTCTGCATGCAGATTTCCTGAGAGGAGTTGCATATCTGGACCCTACCAGTCAAGCTGTTTAACTTTTGCAGCCTTTGTTTTTCCTATCTATAAGCTAAGCCTCAGAGAGCCAGTCAAATAGCTACCATCTGTGTAATGACACAAAGAGGAACTAACGCAATGTAAGTACTTATAAATGATCCCGAATTATTGCTCTTGGAAAGAAAGAAACTGAACTTCCTGTGGGAAAGATGAAGATTTCATGAGTCACTGGCCAGAAGGTATATAGAGTCCTTGTTCTGTTCCCCTACTATTTAATGTATCTCTGTTATGGCACTATGTTCCCTGTTAATTGTTCTCCCTTTGTCATGAGGTGGGTGAGCTCTTTAGGAAAGGACAATGTCTTGCATATTTTAGGATTTCTATCACCTCTGATGATATTAGACCCTAGATATGTTCTTAATATATGTTGATTGATCAAGCAAATGATGCTGCCAGAAAAAGGTCTGTGTTGCTATTTTGGAAGTTTCCTAGAATCATCTATTAATGGGCAGGAATAACTCTAAAATAGAACTTGTTTTTCTGTAGAAAAAGAGGAAAAAGTGAGAGTGGAAATGGTAGAACTCATCCTCATTACATGCTGTTCACTCCTAAGCCTGCTGCTGCTGAATCCATTTGAACGCTGGAGGATGAGTACATTGATAAGGCAGCAGGTATTCTTATACTGCACTGCTTAATTCCTCACTGAGGCTGGCCGGGTGCTTGCAAAAGTGTTTTTCCTTTCACTTGGCCATACACATTTACTTCCCTGTATCTTTCCATCTGTATGGGGCCATACGACCAGGTGTTGGCACTAGAGTTTAAGTGGATGGGATGTGTCACCTCCGAGCCAAGGGAGCTAAGAGTGTGTGTTCTCTGTGCAGCTTCCCTTATTCCCCAGATACCAGCCAGAGGCAGACTGTCCAGGGGATAAACTTCAGCCCTTAACAGCTGGGGGTGCTCCAAGATGAAAGGAGAAAGCTAGGTTCTAAACGACCTAGTGAGGCCGAGTTCCCCTACTTTGTTTCCCGCTTCAACTCAGGTGACTTATTGTCTTAAGTCACTGAGTTTGGAAATTGTCTATTACCACATCTACCCTACTTTAAAAACAGGGGAAACTAGATGGATCAACTGGGGGGCTTCATATTTACTGGGAGGGGCCTTCCCTTGACAAACCATGTCATGCATGTTTACGTGGTTTCCCAAGGGCCACTGCACTGCCAGCTTTGAATATGAACCAGTTGCCTGGTCAAAGAAGCAGCAATCATGTGCATCCCTTTTATTAAACTGCTTCACCATATGAATGTTTTACAGTGAAAAATTCAATGAAATTTATTTCATTTTTAGAAATAAAACTAAAAATTTGGGGAAGACAGAAAGAACACCAAAGACCTTAAAGAAAACTCTCTCCAAGAATAATTCCTATGATTTTAAAATTATAGTCTTTCCAGAAAAATGTGGCTGCCGGTGCCTCACTGGGGCATCTGTGGAATACAGGCTTTATGAGGCCTGCCTCGCAGAAGACCAGAAGCCACACACTGTAAACTGGGTTTTGCTTGGCTCCGTGTCTGTTAGGCCTTATTTATTCTCCCCACCAATTTTATATTACTGAGTGGTAAACTCACCATATTCTGGCTGCTCTTTGGTTTCAAAAGTCCGGTGGCCTGGGGCCGGACGATCCCACCCCCTGGGGGGGTTGAGGAAGTTGCTGTCATCTGAGGTACTGTCGTACTTGTAGTCCTGGTCCCCGCTGTTGGCCCTTGCCAAGGACAAGGACCTCTGCCACCAGGCCTGCCAGTCAGGGGATGGGACTGACCAGCTGGGCTTATTCTCCGGATGCTGATCTTTATCTGCTTCAGAGTCTGGGCCGTCGACCACCTCTATGGTGACCTGAAGAATTCAGAACAGGCCAGGGTCAATGTGGAGTCAATAGCCTCCAGGCTGTGCGACCCTTGGAAGAAAGTCTGAGAGAGCTGAGGGAAGTAGTGGCTGTATCGCTCATGAAGGAAAGCTGAGATTGCATCATGATAGAGAGGGCAAAGCATCCAGGGATGGACTGCACGAAATCCACAGTTGGATGGAACCCACCTCAGGTTGGGAGGAAACAGGGCTTTACCTGGGTTTCTGATTTACTGGTGAGTGTGCTGTGTATCACTTTCGTTCAAGGGGCAAGCATGTATAATATCTGTTCTTGAAGTGATGCAGGGGTAATCACAATAAAACATAACACTCATTGTGCATAATGTTAACTGTTTTAGGCACAGTTCTGAATGTTCTGCCTACGTGAAACTACTTAATCCTCATAATAACTTCCTCCCGTCAACAAGTAGAGTCTATTTTCCCTCTGTTATGGTTTAAATATGGAATGCTTCCCAAAGTCTGAAGACTTGGTCCTCAATGTAGCAGTGCCCAAGAGGTGGGGCTTACAGAGGCAACTGGATCACAAGGGCACTGGTTTCACCAAGAGATTAACTAAATGTGTAAATCTACTGATAAGCTCATGGCTGAAAGATGTTCTTAGGAGGTGAGGACTAATTAGGTGAAGTAAGTCACTAAGGATGTGGCTTTGAAGATTGTATCTTGTCCCTAGTTTCTTCCTTCTCCTGTTTCCAACTCTCTCTGCTTCCTGGCTACCATGAGTTGAGCAGTTTTTCTCTGCCATGAAATTTCTGCTTCATCACAGGCCTAAAAGCAGTTGGAGCCCCAGAGCATGGACCGTGCCTCCTGGCATGGACTATGGGCCAAAATAAACTTTTCTCAGTTGTTTTTCTTAGGCATTTGGTCACAACAATAGAAAACTGACCAATACACACTGTCTTTCAATCTCAGGCCTTGTGATTCACTTGGTTTGGTTGAATGGAAGAGTAACACTGATTGCTCTTAAGATGTCTTATGAGTTCTGTTTTCTTTCTCTTAGAATGTTCTTATTGGCATGTAAGGAAGCCCAGACTAGATCACTGCATGTATAGAGACCATGTAAAGAGACACAGAGAAGAAATGAGGCACCTCATCTAATAGCCAGCTCCAAAGCCTTATGACTGATGCCATCTTGAATCATTTGGCCCTAGTTCTGTCACCTCCAACAGGAGGTAACTAAGTAAAGCTCTCCTTGATGAACTTTGCTCAAATTCTTGACCCACAGGACTATTAATAATCCAGTGGTCAGTGTTTCAAGCTGTTAAGGTTTGGGGTGGTTGTCAGATAGACACAGATAGCCTCTTACAGAAAAGAACACTGTTAAACATAGATGTTAACAGAGCTAATACATGGCAGACATGGAGAGTCTGGCTCAAGAGCCCATGGTCTTATCAGTTTTGCTACACTACCTCTCAAAAAATAATAGTAGAAGTATAATTTCTTCAAGAGACAAAGGTAGCAAAGAGGTCATGGGTACTGGTGATGGGCTGGATGCTACCGGGTGTGCAGAGAAATGAGCACAAAGTCTTCAAGAGCAGGCTTTCTTAGCTAGGATGTGCATTTTCCCATAGTCTAGACTCAGCCTCAGGGTCAGAGCAGATCATCCCAGAGCTAAGGTTAGAGCTTGCTCTTTGGATTTATGAAGCTACTTTTGAAGTCTGTCACGGGGCTGGAAGAATGCAGCATCTTGGCTCCAAGAGACAATCAACACAGAGAAACTTGTTTTAAAAATATAATAAAAGACTCATTGGGTTCCTTTGGCCATCACATAGCTCTTGCAACATCCCTGGATGAGTTATGTACAAATGAATCAGAAACATGCGCTCCAAGTAATCAGCGCAAGATGTACTGGGCAGATGCATTTTCAGTTTTGCCCTGACCTGACATTTGAGGAGTTCCTGAGGTGCTTTGCCAAATCACACTAGAGTGTAGCCATGCAGGAGACAAACAGCCCCTTCCTTTGCAGAATGAGAAGTCTGAGTCCTGCTCACTTGGACATTTGCAGAAAGTTCCCCAGTCAGTGGTGGTCCTGGGTGGTGGTTTCCCAAGATCCAGACACCTGGTCAAGACAACAGTCTCCAACGTCAGAGCACATTCAGACACAGAAAGCCAAGTGCAGCTTTCCCCTCTGTTGTGGGATGCTGAGAAGGTCACCATATGCTATGGTCTATGCCACCACCATTACTCTAGTCTTGTGGGCAACCACTGTATATTTATAAATAATTATGTAGTTTTTAAGTAATTGCCACAAAACAAAACAAAAAACAGGAAAAGAAAATGAGAAAGACATCACATATTTGGTATCTTTGCTGTTGCTGGAGAGTATTGGGAGAATATGGGAAATCACACGAAGCCTTCGAAGGACAAATAGAGAAAGATCACATGGCCGAGTGGTATAGAATCAAGGAAGGCAGGGACTGGCAGCGCTGAGCCTTTGAAAACACAAGCTTTCTCCTTCGCAGCCTGCCCCTCTCCTCTCAATCTACAGACAGACTGCGCTACAACAATCCCCTACAAGGCTATTAAGGGTCTTGGTAGGGAAAGGCTGCCAGGAGCCAGGCAACCTACAATTATGGTAATGAAATCAGTCTCTGGGTAGGAGATAAAGGAGAATGTGCCCAAGAGTTTTGGTATCCATTTGTATTCAGACGAGCGTCAAAGGAATTGCTTAAACAAAACTTGCCTTGCAATTTCTCCAGCCTGGGAATAAAAACAATTTCATGTTTCAAGCTATTACCGTCAATACGATCCCCACCCCCCATTATTGCTCAGATCCAAACAAAATAGATTTCTTGCCTGGCTGGGTAACAAGGAGCAAAATACGAATCTACTCCAAAAACTATATCAATGACTGAATCTCAACAGCTTAGAGGTTTCATTTTCCCCTCTAATTCCTAGCCATTGCCCCAAATGAATTATAAAACAAAATGAAAAACAAATCTTAGGATCCACCCTTTTTTACAGTTAACAATGTTGAAACTTCATACTGATATCAAAAGAAGAAATCTAATCTTAAACCTGAAATTTCATAGGCAACCAAATAAAAAGACTTATAAGCATGATCAATGACTGTTCAAATGGTAGGGATTAGTTTTATATTTCCTGTTGCTTTCATTCTAGTTACATGATTTTTTTTTTTTTTTGGCATCAAGGAATTGCTTTGTAAAGACATCCTGAACAATCACCCATGCGAAAGAGCTGGAGGTGTGGATAGAGCACAAGGGGCTTCCAAGCTGACTAGATCACTGCATCCTTTCTTAGACCTAATACATAAGCAAAGTATCTTAGTGCATTTGTTTATTCTGAGCTTTCCCACACCACAGATCAAGATGGTAAAATAAAGAGAACTCTTTCAAAAGCTCCAGGTCTAACTTCTGTCAGAGCCACTCCAGGTCCAAGAACAAGAATCCAAAAAAGATGTCAATCTGGACAATTCTATCCTAAGGTGGCAAACTGAGGATAAGGCCCAAGTACATTGATCAACTTTCCTTCTTTTGATATGTGAAGCTGAATTTAAGCACTAAGTACCTAAGGGAGTAGAATCATACGTTTGAGCCCAGTTTGAACTTAACAAGACTCAGTTTCAAAATTAAGAAACAAAAAATGTAGCTGAGGATGAAGCTGAGAGAATAGCCCTGAGTTCAATTCCTAGTACGACAAAAAATAAACAAACAACCCAAACATTTATATTAGCAGCACACTATTCTTGCTCTGAAAAATACTTTCATTTCCTTTTTTCTCTTATCTTTTGTTCATTTGTGACAGAGTCTTGCTATGTAGTTCAGGCTGGCCTTGAACTCACTATGTAGCTCATGCTATTCTCAAACTCAAGGTGATCCAGCTGTCTCAGCCTCCCATGCTCTGGAAATACAAGTGTCTGTCACAATGCCCAACTAAGGAAAAACACTCTAGTGAAGGTAAGACAATTTTGGGTCTAATAACTGATCAATATTCCCAAGACTATGGAAGCCACAGGTGCCATGCAAAGCCTGGGAGAATCTTATTGGCCCTCTAAACACTGTGCAGAAGGGAGAAGAGCCTGGCTATGTGTGGGTCAGTGTTTCCCAGAAAGAAGAATCTGTCCTTGGGGGCACAAGGCAGGCAGGGACCTGTCTGCAGCACAAGTTCATGGGTTCTCCATCCCTTCTGTGACAAGTGCTACAAAAAGAACCCCAAGATCCCACGAAGATATTTAATCTACTCGTCTCAAACTCACCGATGCTCTAATAGCAACTGTGGCACCTGTAGAAAATGGTGGTTCATCTTTGAGATTTGTGACTGTGTAGTCAACCAAATAGTATTGTATGTTCTGCACAATTTACACCCAACTCTAAGTCACAGAAATCGACATAAAGAATTCAAGGTCTTATGGTAAATGGCAAGGAAGGTACAAATAGAGCTGGTCTGTAAATGAAGTCTTCTGAGTCCTTTTTTTTTGAGACAGGGTCTTGCTTTGTAGTTCAGGCTGGCCCTCAGCACACTATGTAGCCCAGGCAAGCCTGGAACTCAGCAATCTTCCTGTCTCTCCTTCCTGAGTCCTGGGATTACAGGTGTGAGCCACCATGCCCGGCACTGTGGTATGTGTATTGATTGCTAGGAGTGTGAGTCAGCATGCCCAGCATTGTATGTGGTTACCGTGATCGAACTCAGGACCTTGCGCTTGCGAGGCAGGTGCTGGAACGACTGAGCTAAATCTCCGGCCCTTCTGAGTCCTTTTTAAATGGATGTTTCTCTGTTATCTTCTCTCCAACTGTCATCCTCAGTCAGTATTGAAAAGTTATGGGTCGCTCACGTATGCGTGGCCCTGTACTATACACTCTGTGTGGACGCTCTCTTCTAATCCTCAGAGACCCTAAGCCAGGCCATTCTGATGCCATCACGCACATTACTATGGGAGAAAAACAAGGAGGGGAAATAAACTTGTTGGACAATGTAGCTAAGGCTATGCCTCTGATCACACCGAGAGGCCTATGGCCAGGTACTTCATTCCTGAAGAGGAGGAAAGTTTTTCACACAGCTGTTTTGAAATCCTTCTCAATGTTAGAAAATAAGAAGTACATTTGCTGAAATAAATTCTAAAGTCACTTTGTTCCGAGAGAAATATTTTGTTGTGGATAATTACTGTAGCCATGAATTGATACATAAGCCTAATAATGAGTTTATTTAGAAATTTTTGTTTTTGCTATCTGACCATCAGCTGAAAATCAAAAACTGAGCTGAGGATACTAAGGTTCAAGTCTTTCTTGTCCTGGGAGTTTTATTTGCTTTCTTGAATGATTTTTTTTTTTTTTTAAACAAAGCTCAACTTCTTGTATTATTTTAAATTTAATGTGGAGATGAAATTCAGTTCAGGAGTTCAAGGCCATTTCTTTGTATGTTGTGCACTATACATACATACAAACACACACACACACACACACACACACACACACACATATATATATATATATATATATATATATATATATATATTTTTTTTTTTTTTTTTTTTTTGGTCCCATTCCCTTCCACAGCTGGAGGCCATTCTTAAAATGGAGAGTCAGATTCTCTTGGGCCAGAGGCTGCCTGACTTGTGTGGATTAAAATGCTCTCCAGAAGCAGATGCTGAGGCTTTTAGGATTTTCCAACCTACAGGGAGGGAGCCTGCGGGACGCCACCTCCGCAGGAACCCTGCCGTGTTGCTTTGGAGAGGCCCAGGCTATTTTCAGGGCCAGGACAGAAGAACCAGCCCCAGAGTGTGGGAAAGACATCCAGAGCTTGAAAAGTGGTGGGCTCGGGGAGAGGGGTCTCCTTCCTGTTCAGCTCTTCAGGCCTAGCCGGGAGCAACGGAGCAGGCTGCCAAGGGGAAGAGCAGGTGCGGCCAGGGCCCCAGCGGCGGAAGCCCCCCACCGACGCCCCCCTCACCTGTCTTCACTCCACTACCCAGGGAGAGAAGAAGCTTTGACAGGGACCGGCGGGGCTGTCTGCTGGGCTGAATCTGCCCTGTGTCGAACCAGTGAATTTCAACAAAAGAGGAGAGCTCGGAGGAAGGGGCGAGGGCTGCCAGTGCGGAAGCCATCACCCCTGGTGGGAAGCACCTCGGATCTTAAAGGACCACCGGGGAGTGGGATCGCTCAAGTGCAGCGGGGCATAGGCCCGCAGCGCGGGCGCTGTGTGCTCACACGCTCACGCGCAGACGTGGGCTGCTTCCTGCTCTCTTTGAACATCTTTCAAAATGGCCAGTGCTAACCTCTTATGGGCTTCTGGAAACAGAAGGCCAGAGACGCCACTCAGTGTTTTCACAGCCCCAAACGGATCGGATCCGTGGAACTCTGGGCATGCCCACATCCCTGCCCTGGCCTCAGAAGGTCAGCAGACGCGCGGACAGTCCAAGCTGAAAAGAGCAGCTCAGCCAGGAAGGTAGGAGGTGTCAGGCTGGGCCTTAGGGACATTTGGGTCTAACAGTATCTTTATTAGAGACACATTAGTTTCAAATCCTTCCCGCCAATAACTCAGAGTTTCAAGTCGTGGGATGCCTTTACTCTTGGGGGGTGGGGTGATCTTTGGGGTCCAAATGGAAGTCCAGAAAAACATGAGACCTCCTAGGGTTGGCCCTGCCCCTCCTCCCAAGAGCCTCCTTCAGAAGCATCACCCAGGAATGAGCTTCTCACTCCCGTGCTAAGGTCGGATAAAACACAGCGAGAGCACAGCACGGACTGAGTCTGCACGTTGTACACGTAGGGAAGCAGGCGGCTCAGTTCTCCACGGGACCCCCGGTTTCCATTCACAGCCGCGTTCTCACGACAGCTCACGGTGAAGCTGCGTCTCCTGCACGTCCACGGGGCTCGGCGTCCACGGCCCAGCGTGGCTTTCTGTTCACTCACCCTACACCTCTCCCCTGCTCACCGCCTCACTCTGCCTCTTTCCACCCTGGGCCGCCCCCACAGCCCCGCGCCCCCTCCCGGCTGGGCCTCCCTCCCTTCCGCTCAGTTCCGCAGCTCGGCCGCTTGTGACGGAAAATGCACTGGCTGTCTCGTGGGCAGCCCACTGCGCTCCGCATGGTCTGTGCCCCGGGCAGCAGTGGGCCGGCGCTTCTTCCTCGTCCCTCCCCTTTATCGGGCTAAGTTATCTGGACTTCTAGCTCTGTGGCTCCCAGTTTCCTTTGCACCCCTGCTCTCCCTGAGCATTTAATTTTCATAAGGGCAAAGTGTGATCTGGGCAGGAATAGACATTTCTGGAACCATGGATTCACCCAGGAGGAAGAAAAAGGATGTAAGAAGTTTGTCCCAAACTCGACCCTTAACTAGAACTAGGCATCCAGGAACTTGTCAGTGTGGGAACAGTAAAAAAAAAAACCTGTAGGCTTCCAGTGCCCCACGTCGGGGCTTTTCCCGAAACTACAGCAAGAATTCTGAAGCCTATGATTTCAGTAGCTCAGTCCTCATCATGAAGCTCCAAAATGACCTTCTCTGCCTCTAAGCAAAAAGTAGAGTCATAAGGAAACTTAAGACATCTTGGGGACATGGCCCAAGCACCCTGGAGGGTGAAGGGTGCTTGGTCTTGGAACCACAACGTCTGGAAACAGTGAACGGTTGCTTCCTGAAGAGGAAGCCATGACCGGGAGCCAAGGGAGCCGTAGTGTGGAGATGCCTACGCCTTTTTGTCGTTCGGCCCCTCCCCAACGTGGGCCTCACTGATCTTCATCAGAGTGCCTGCGGCCAGTTCCTAGAGGGCAGGCACTGGGCAAAGGGGCCGATATTCCAACCAATGAAGCACAAGGCACTTCCATAAGTTAACTGGGGGATCCGATGAGTCGCTGTGACCTCCAGAGCCTTTCTCGCTCCGGAGTTTCCCCAGAGCCTCACCTTCTTCCCACCTGTCGACATCTGCCCACTTTCAAACATAGGCCTTGTTTTTTTCTCTGTCTCCAGGCCCCTCTGGCTCTGTCTCATGTAGTAGTTGGGATGGTGACACTGATACCATTTCCTGGAGGGAATGGGTTTTGCAATTCTTAATTTCCTATAACCTAATGGATTGTTTTATACACAGCAGGGGCCATTGATGCATTCTAGTTAAATCGTGCTCTCAGTGACATCTGTCACCTAACCTGGTCTAAAACTGCATTATGTAGAGGTTGGAGAGAGAGAGACAGAGACAGAGAGAGACACAGAGAGGCAGAGAGAGAGAGACAGACAGACAGAGAGAGGAAAGGGGAGAGGGGGAGAAAGAGGCAGAGACAGAGAGAGAGACACACACACACACAGAGACAGAGAGAGGGGGAGAGAGAGGGGGAGCGAGAAGGAAAATATGGGTGAACTTTCTTAAGAATCAACTAGTTTGAGACCAAGTTCAGGAAATTTCAGCCAAAAAGGCTATTGATGTTTGGAACAAAAGCTGTCTTTACAAATGAGAAGAAATCTTGGGACAAACCTTGGCAGTATGGAAGCAGGTTTATGAGGACAGGAGCTAGGCAGGGACCTCAGTGATCAGAGTGATCATCTTTAGGGAGAGAGAGAGAGAGAGAGAGAGAGAGAGAGAGAGAGAGAGAGAGAGAGAGAGAGAGAGAGAGAGGTGTACACAGTATTGGAAATTAGGAAGCTGTTTCTGAAACAGGAACTACGGACCCAGTATCTGGGAGTGTAAGAGTCTGAGAACTATTACTAGCCCCTGTGACCTTGCTCGAACCAAAACATGGCTTCCTTAGCGCCTGCTGCTTTCAGTATTGTGGAAAAAGACAGGTGCTTACTCTCATTCCTGAAAGTGTCTGGAGAATCACATCAGATCGTCATTTACACTGTGAAGCACACTAGCCTATTTCAGTGCAGAGGAGTGTTGTGATTCCAGTCCCGGACACACTTTCACTCACCTCGGTTTCTCTCTGCTTCATCCAGTCTCACTTGAGCAGAAAATATTCACCTCTCTCTTCAGAGCACCCAGTCTCACCTCCCTTTCTCCTATCAATTATTTTTAAACTGGTCACTCACACTTTAGGGGAGCTCAAGACAATCCTCTCCTGAAAGATTCTGGAGTTAAAGGCAAGCTAAAGGCACTGGGCGGAAGTGCCTTACTGCGAGCTTTGAAACCCACTGAGATCGGCCTAGTGTGTTCACAGGCCAGACTAGCTCTTCCCATAGCTATCACATTTCAAGGATTTTAGGGTGTACAATTTGTTTTGTCTCTGAAATCAGGACATATTTTATAATTCTTGCTGTGCTGTACATGTGGTGTTTTCATTTTTTTTCTTTGAGTGGTTCATAAAGCAATGGTGCACCCTGCAAACAGGAGTGGGGTAGAGGAGAAAAGACAGCACTGTTCTGAAGGCAGTAAGACCAGAGGCAGGAATCCTTAAGGAGTTAAGAAGCAGAGTGAAGGAAGGCAAAAGTTTCCACTGGGATTGGATCAGGAAACAAAAGATGGACTGTTTCATTTCCTTGCACCTTCCGGCTGCCAAAAATTACCTGGATGTTTGGGTTCTGCCCATTGATATCAGCTTTGGAAAGATCTGGGAAGTTTGGCAAGTCCAGGAGAAAGGACCTGGGGCCATCTTCTTGCACAGAGGGCCGTCTGGTCTCTTGTGCGAGATGCTGCCTGGGGAAGGGTTCGTGTGTGTCGTGGTGGTCTGGAGGCCCTTCTGGTGCTTCTCTGGAGAGGGGAAAGCTGGTTTCTGATGCAGAGTCACCTTCCAGGTTAGCGTTATTCTAAAACAGAAAAATAAGCAAACCAACAAGTAAGTAGAAGGTGCACAATTTAAAATGCCAAACCTAAGAAAACATTTAATTCAGGAGCAAGGACAAATCCAATGGCTGGAGTTAAACCACCATAGTACTTTCAACTTATTCTTCTATCACATGATTTACTTTCTATCTGTAAAAGCTAAATCATCAAGAAACTTCTCCCAGCCTGCCAGCCATGAATTTTCTGAGTTAATGAGATACAGATTATGTAAGAAGCATCAATGTGCATCCAAACAAAAAGAGCTATTTTGGAAGAAAATAGGTGCTCATTTAAAGCTGGAAGCTGGTTATAATTTCCTTTTCACACTTTCAACTGATTAACCACCCTGGCTTTAGTTACAATCCTAATGTCCAGTTTGGTTTCTTGATATGGGATGTGGAGCAAAAGATCTGACTAAACTTGATAAAGTACAGCAAAATCATTGACTATATTAATTTATCCTTCTATTCCTTTTTCTGTTCCCATCCATTCGTACAGGTATCATGTCCATTGACCATCCATTCCTTTATCCATGTATCTGTCTTTCTGTCTATCCATCCGTGTCTATCTATCCTTCTATCTTACTATCTATCCTCCGTCAGTTCATCTATCCATCAATCTGATCAACAAATGCCAAACACATGCTAGAGTTAGGAGAAATACAATAAATAGCACACACATGGGACCTACTCTTTTGGAATATGCATCTAGCTAGGAGGAATAAACACTAAGTAGGTAAGTAAATGAGCAGTTTCAGATTAGAGAGTACTGACTGCCAAGAACAGAAGAAAGAAGATGATAGAGAAAATATTAGACAAGTGATCAAGAAAAGCCCCTTTGGGAAGGTAGTGTTTGAGGCAGGATCTGAGGAAGAGAAGAGAGCACCTTAAAACAACAGGGGTGTATATGGGTAATGAGAATAGCAAATCACATACTTCTAGTATTGTAGGAATTAATTTTGCTAATTTGAAAACCAGAAAGGCCAGTGAGGCTGGTGTAAAGTGAAGGAGCAGGGGACCCATCTGAGATGAGGATGGAAAGATGGAACCAGCAAAGAAAAACAGCAAAAATGCATTCTGAAATTTAATGCATTTATTCTAAAAAGTGTACATCCATTGTTTTTCTCAGTTAGTGAAACATGTATCCATTTACTTGTCTCTAGGGGAAAAGTTTTGTAGTGATTGAGGAGTGTGGAAGTTGCTGAAGTTCTTTGCCAACCTAGCTTTTCTTCTCCTCTCCTTCTCCCTGGCCCTCTTATTTGGAGGCTTCCTTCAGTGCTTAAGGGACAGGATTTTCATGTTTACTGGTGGGAGATGTGGAGATAGAATTTCACTAGCATTTGGGTCAGTGGTTAATGGTCTTGTTATTCTTGGGCATGGTTGGGGGCTTGGGAGTTATATTCCAGCACTCTATTGCCACATGCACTCCTTGTCCCCTCAGCAGTCCCTTTGACCCAGCCAAAGGGGTTACATCTGGTATCAAAACATAGATAACTCTGAGTACCCAAGGTCTGACAGTGAAATGCACCCAGAACACTGAGTGGATATTTGAAGAGGCCAAAGAGAGAACTTAGAAAGCATGTCTGCTTCTTCTATAATCACGTAGTGACAGAAGAAAGCTGGCTGATTTTCTTTGGACTTTTGCTTGTCTTTCTCTTTTGGTCAGGAGAGATGGCCAGGGGGAGTGTCTTTGTTAAACTTTCCAGCCACCTGTCTGCAGTGGCTTTGTGTGCTGGCATATCCTTGTATTGGGAGATGCCCTGAGATTCTGAGGCACTGTTCAATGCAACAGAAGCTGACTGTACTATTCTTTGATTGTTCCAGACTACACAGAAAGAGCAAAAGAGCAGAGCAGGCTGTGTCTTTCCTTCTATGAGATTTGTCTATCATGCGTCAAAGAGAAGATGACTGAGTACAATGGTTCTCTCACTTTTATTTCTAGATACCCACCCTAAAACCACCCTGTGTGTTAGGAAGACAGCTCGCTCAGAAGGAAATGCTTATGACTTAGGAGTGTGTATTACAAAATGGCCCCATTTGCTTCCCAATTGCTTAGGGATCCTTGTAGTCAAGCCCTAACTTCACTGCAGCAACTGAGACACACTGTTAAGTGGATTTAAAAAAGGAGTTCTCAGGCTGGAGATTTAGCTCAGTGGCTCTGCACCTGCCTCACAAATACAAAGTCTGGAATTCAATCCTCAATCCAACAGAACAAACCAAAACAGAGTACTTTGCTTTTCACTGTAAGGAACTTGTCTTTCTACTATTGAGACTTGTATTTTAGGAGATTTGAGAAATGCATTTTTGCTGCTATTTAACATTTTACTTAGATGTTTGAGAAAATAATGACTGAATCTGTTTGATTTCTTGATTCTTAAAGTTTTCCTCATAAGAAATTCACCACTTAACTGTTCTCAGCTTAACTGTAGACCAAACCAATATTTTAAACTGTTTGGCTCAGAGACCTTCCATGGAAATAAGAACAGATAATAAGTCGTGTATCTTTCTAGCAGGATGGTCAAGATAACTTGAAGTGTACTGTGCCTGCACAATAGAAGAGAAGTCTATAGTTTGGGCCACTGGCTGAGCAGTTCAGGCCACAGTACCTCTGCTGGGAATAGCCAGAGGGCCAGAGTTGCAGTATGTTTTGGCTGGGCTATGCAGACAACTGTGGCATTGCTCCATCTCCCCAGCCACCCTGCCCCCAAGACACTAGCTCAGTGTTTGCAAAGTAGTTGGAGTATGGGAAGTAATACAGAAATGCTTACCATAATCTTTGACTATCTATTACTCTTGTACATCCTCCAAAGCATAGTTCACTGGAAACCTTGGCTCCCTGACCCCAAACTGTTCAGAAATTGAAAACCCTAGCATAAGGGGATGATGGCTAAGAATGGGCCCTATAAGATGGAATTTTGTTTTATTTAATCAATCACAAGATTTTGGAGAAGCAATTATTTTGGTAATCTGGCTTTTAAATGTGGGACAGTGGAGGAAAGACTGGTCAGCTCACAGTGCATGCAGAGCTCTTTCCTCAAAGGGACACACTGCACATCTTCCTGGCAGAAGCCTCCCAGCGGTCCTGTTCAAGGACAGTACCCCATCACACTAACAATCATTTAGCTTCTCACTGAGTGCCCTACTCAAGTGAGTCTAAAGGAATGGTTCTCAGGAAGGGTGCTTGCAAAGTAAAAATTTAAGCAGTTTGTGTTCTATTTAGATAGGCAAACTTGTCTCTGAAGATGAAAGCTTAAGAATGTCTGGGAATTGATGAATAGAAAATAATCACCAGTCTTTCTGAGATGCTCTAGAATTCCTTTTGCCCAAGTTAAAGTTAAAGGAGGCAGCTTAGTCATTTTGGGGAAGTGTGTCTCTCCCCATCATGTCTTTGAGTTGATCTTCTATCTCTGATTTGACACTGGCAGTGCTGCAGCACAGAACCAGTGGCTATCATCCCTCCTGTGGCACTAATTTTAGAGATACAACTCCCAGTGAAAAGGAAATCAGGAGAACTAAATTTTCTCAGTATATGGTTTAGTCCTGCCATTCTGTAGTTTACAGTGCTTTATCATACATTTCTTCAAAATAACTAGAAGAGTCTAAAAGTTCCCAACACATAAAAATGATAAAAATTAGAGGTGATGGAAATGTTAATTACTCTGATTTGCACAGTGCATACACATATGGATTTCTCACAGATACCTTACAACTTTTAAATTGTTAATAAAGTAATTTAAAAAGTGAAATCCTTGGTTAGCTACTTGATTGTGTATGTTTAGTTTTCTGATTTCTGTAACTGAACTGAATCCTCATCTGGTAGAAGTACTGGTATCTGATGAGATATCATAGCGAATTTCACAATTTCACCCACAGCTATGGATGCTATGGTCTGCCGCTCACTTCCCTGATGCATTACCCCATATCTTCATCTATATCCTCTGTAGATATTCAGAGAATCTTTGCATTGTTTCAGCACCTATTCTTTATCTTCTGCAAATCTAGTGCTCAACATGTACGGTAATAGTTTCTTTAAATGGTACTAAACTATTATCAGTGACTCTCAAAGAGGTGTCCTCAGTGAAAGGAACCAGAGCTCCTTGGACAAATAGCTACATCCAGAGCCTGAGCTGGGAAGGTAGAGATTGATTTTGTGTACCTTGCTGTATCAGAGAGCAGAGAAGATTTCAGTGACTAACAAGGTCCTCATGAAAGAGCACAGGAAACACCTCAAAGGGCCCCCCTTGCTTAGAAATTGAACCATCTGAGCATTAAAAAGAAACAAAGCACTACACTTGACAGATACATACAGAATCTGTGAGAATCATGAGCCCATAGATTTTCCATGATGATACTTAAAAGAGCAAAAAATTAGAAGGAAATATTGTCACCATCTTAGGTAGGTATTAAAAAACTCTTTACTTTGAAAATTGGTATTAAACAGAAAGGCTTTCCTGGGGAAGTAATATTTGAGTGAAGATGAAGCATCAAGTAAAAGGCAAGCAGGGGCTGGGGATTTAGCTCAAGGTACCTCACATATCTTGGAAGCACAAGGGCCCGAGCTCGATCCCTGGTACCACCAAAAAAAAAAAAAAAAAAAAAGGGCAAGCAGATGAGGCAAGTGAGGAGAAAGGGGCAGGGGGAGTTGAGTCCAGAAGATTGTCATTGTCCCACAAGAGACTTCTGAGGCATGACAGGGCTTCAGGGCTGAAATGGAGCAAGTGTGGTCATTAGAACCACCTTGGGGCCTTAAGTACGTGATAATAATGTAAGTGTCAAGTCCAACCCCCACAGGTCTCTGCACACCAACCTTTGCACTGAGAGCTCTCTATCGTACCCTCATGTCTTTCTCACTAGGCTACTCCTTCCTTGGTGGCACTGTGCAGGTCATTAGGATATTTGCTGGAATCTCCTCTTCCTCCTTTGCTGTCATCCCTGACTCTGAATGGTTTTGGAAGAGCTCTGCTGAGACTCACTAAAAAGAGGTGATCTCTCATGTGTAGGCTATGTGCAGTTTCTAAGATGATAAACTCAGATGATGGAGTCATTTGTTCCCTTCACGCTGAGTACATCATTGGTCCAAGATTGAAGATGTCTAACCACTGCCTCCAGCCACTGCACAGAGCAAGTTGTTCACTTTGGCTGTCTACATGACCAAGGTGGGTCACCACAGCCACAGCAGGTCCAGAATGACCAGAATCCCCCAGCTGGTCATTTGTTATAGGCTTGTGACTATGAGGGAGAAGGAATGAGGTTCTTTGGACAACCAAGCCACAGGATGCTCCCTAGGATGTTCCCTAGAGAGGGAAAATCAAGGAAATGCACAGTGGGAAAAAAGAAATGTGCTCAATATAGCTGCTCCAGTCTGCAAGCGGCCACCTGCTCTGCTCTGTGAACACCAACCAAAGACTGCCTTGTGAAGAGACAAGGATGATTTGATCTCTTCCTGAGCCTCCAGAAAGGACATAAACTAGTAACAAATTGAGGCTGTCTAGGATAGTTTCCCTTCCCTTCCCTTCCCTTCCAATTCCCTTCCCTTCCCTTCCCTTCCCTTCCCTTCCCTTCCCTTCCCTTC
>PVIC010006740.1:0-13852 GCA_004025085.1 Thryonomys swinderianus
CTGTCTCTGCCTCCCGAGTGCTGGGATTACAGGCGTGAGCCACCACGCCCGGCACTGTGGTATGTGGTATTGATTGTTGGTGGGTGTGAGTCTCCATGCCCAGCATTGCATGTGGTTTCTGGGGATCGAACTCAAGACCTTGTGCTTGCAAGGCAGGTGCCGGAACCACTGAGCTAACCCTCCGGCCCCCTAAACTCATTTCTTAAAATGATCAAAAGATGTTGTCAAGGTCTCAGAGAAGTTGAACTGACTAGAATGTAAGAGTATTTTCAACTATACTTAGTAACTCAAGCAAATACAGATTTTGATATTGATCTGGGTTTGGACTTTACACAGTTTTTCTGTTTTGTTTTGTTTTTGTTTTTAAATACCGAGGATCAAACTCAGGGTCTTGCACTTGCCAGACAGGCACAGTGCCACTGAGCTAGTAAATCCTTGGTCTTCTTTGGAGAGATTTGTTATGAATGAAGAAATTTTAGTGAGTGACTCATACAACCAGTTCTTGGTTCCAGAATATGTAAAAGAACCCGGTTCCAAGGAACACAGTTGTTCTCAAAAATCAGATACACTAGGGTTGAGAAATTTAAGTTCTAACTCATGGACCCAATAGGTTTTAACATGCATTTACTATGTGAAAAAAAAAAAAGACAAAATTATTGACCTTTAAGTTTTCAGAGGTGAAGAAATCCTAAAAAACACAAAGACCATATATTGCTATGGCAAAGGATGACAACAGTAGTCAGTCTACATCTCTTGAGTAAAGAAAAACAAGAAGCACCATGGAGAATAATATTCCATAAATATATAAATCACAAAAACAACAGGTCATTAATTAGGATGTCAGTTTTTGGGTGAAAAGCAGGAAAGGGCAGTTGCAAAAGTTTTGATGAAGTGAACAGGAGGTTGCTAGACAGACGAGATAAAAATAGGTAGAGGAAAGTACTCAGATGCAAAGGCTGTAGTAAAGTAGTCATTTTTACTTTAAAGTAGAAAGAGCAGCCTTTGAAAGAATAGAACGTGCACTCCCTCCTACGGTCTGTATACTAAATAAGAACAGTTTTAGAAAAGATAACAGGTAGAAAACAGATGATAAAATCACTAAGGATACAGAGGACTTTGTTAAGGAGTAGGAGTGCCACAGGCCCAGTGTAAACGACATGAAGAGAGTGACAATGAGAAGCCGGTTCAGAGAAGACAAAGCACAGAAGAGTATGGTACAGGATGACAAGTAACGTGAGGAACTTACACTATGCACAGTAATCTAAGAATAGATACTGCCAAATCAACAGCTACAAAATATAGAGCAGCAGATGAAGGCAAATGATAGACAGCTTTCCTCAGGCAGAATTCTAGCTCTACCACTTAAGACTCTGTGGCTTTGTAAACTGAACACAGTACTTTGTGCAGAACTTGCACACATCCATTCTTGAATATATATTAATTGCGGAAGCCCAAGGAAATCACAGGTCTTCTCTCAAGTTGCTGAAGTTAGTTTCAATAGGTTCCCCCATGGAAATGGAGAGCAGTGGATTAAGAAACTTCGTGGCCTGAGGTCTGATAAGCTGAAATCAATAAAAACAAACACTGAATGAGCAGAGGCTTGGTGGCTAAATGGGCATAGAAAGTCAGTGCCCTAGTTTTTAGGACAACCCATCTCAAATGTAGCTGTCCATCAGTCATTTGGTGTCAATCATTAAACTGATTTTGTAAGTGATCATCAATTTATAAATATAGTATATGAATAATACACACACACACACATACACACACACACACACACAGATACTTTCCTAAATGGTAATCTTATCTTTCAATTTTTAAAAATACTTTTTAGAGTTTTACTTATTTCGATTCAACAACTTTTTTCAAATTCCTATTATTACTTTTGATATTTCTAATACTTAATGATGAGATTTCAACCCAAAATAGTAGCTAGAAAACATAGCAGAGTAAATTAATATCCCCTGGGGACCTTGAAACATATCTTAAAATAGCCCTAAAATCAAAGGGCTTAAATGACTTAAAAATTTTACCTTTAGAATTAGATTTTTCTAATCTTTATGTTTTGCAATTATCCAATGATAATCTTATATTAAAGGCAAAGTATTTTTAATAATCACAGAGAAACCATCTAAAACATCACTATGTCTGTCCCCATCACGGAAAAGAATGGTCTTGAGGTTTAAACTGTTGGGACAAGGCATCCCCAAATGGACCTTCCTCTAATGGCAATCTACAGGATTCTTTCAGAACTTTTAATTTTGTACCATTTAGAATAATGTCTGATTTCACTTCCTAGATGGAGAGGTGTGAACTATATTTTTATATTCTTAGAATTAAAGAGCTTACAAACCAACCACACTTAAGAGATAATTTAGAACACAAATTCACCATTGTCTCTTCAACCCTGTCTCTTCTGAACTGTTTCAGTTTTCCCAGTCATAATCTTGATTCTTTTTTAACCAATGACTTTACACTTGCCCCTCCCACGCTTCCCTTAAATCTAGACAATTCCTAAATAAAACCATCTCCAAGAATCCTTTCCTAACTGCTAAAGTTTGAGCATGCTACACCAGCATTTAATAATTTCCCCATGAACTGTATTATAAACTATGTAACTGTTTACTTATCTGAGTGAACTGAGTGCCCTATGATAGAACTGTTTTAGTGGCTGATTAACCACTGTGTCTAGGCTGGAACACAGTTAATGGGTAAATGTTTACTGAATGAAGGGATGAAATACTCTGAAGAGGTTATAACTAAAATTTTTTTTTCAAAATATGTTTACAGTTGGTAGAAGTCCTTCTTAGGGGTTATTTCAACGGAAAGCATAATCCTAGATGTTAATTTTATAGATATAATTATTTTAGAAAAAAATAAAAATTCAAGATAATAAACTATGCAGTTATTCACAAAGAAAAAAACATGGATTTAGAGGTCAAAAATATATTCATGCAGAAGTGTTATAAAACACCTCAATTAAAATTGTTCAAAAAGGTGATTTTGGTACCAATACACTTCCACTTTTTCTACTGCGTCTGAAATTTTATGAAGTGCTTAAACTGCCTTGTGAGAAAACTAATATTAAAATGAAGATAATCGGTTCCAAGAAATGAAATGCTTAAATGATACTGTGCCCAACTTCAAAGCCTGCCTTCCACTTCCCAGTGCTGCATTATTTGGCTATACATTCTCAAAATGTGAATTACACTAGAAGCTCCTTAAACATAGGGTCTCTCCTTAAGCATAGAAACATAATCGTTTTCAAAAACTGCCATACCGCACTGCAGGGTACCAGCTGGAAACCACATGAGCAGGTTATACTTGTGAAGTGGCTTATGAACTGGCTACTGATTGACTTGTTAGTCGACCCAAGGCCTATCTGTGAATTGCCAAATGAGTCTTTGGCCAAGGTCACAACTAAGACCTAAATGATCGATGAGAATGACACCATTACTGGCAAGAAAACACAAACGGGGAGGATTTACAACTCTTGAGCAGCCACTCTCAGATCCAACTTAGCCAGAGAGCGCACATGTGGCTTGTTAACTACAACCTGAAAGATAACACAGGTGGCTTAGCTGTGACGTGTCCTTCTGGTCCTTTCCCAGAATGCACCTGCTCCTCCCTTGCACAGCCTGGCTCACCAGTGCCAAAGTACTGCTAGTCCTTACATCCGCCATTGCGCTCTTGCCTGTTGTGTGCATAGTAAATGCTGACAAATGGAGATCCTGTGCTGAACGGGGAAACAGCTCAGATCAATTCCAGCCCAAATAATAAACTATTGATATTTATATTTACATATACTTCATCTCTGCTGTACCATCGGCTAGGCGATTGGGCATCTAGCATTAAACGACTCAGAGCTCCTTAATAATACGACACAGGACTTACAGGGAAAGTGATAAAAGCTAGGGATACAACCCTCCAATCTTTGTTGGAGACATACACTTTTCTGTTTAAAAGCCTAAGTGTTAAATGTTAAATGGTTTTAAAAGTACTTATTATGGCATTCTACGTGGCAAAACTACCCAACATTCGCTTGAAGAAGCATCAAAGAGCTAGGTTCACTTATCGTTGAAGTACCAGGAGGGTTGTCTGAAATCAGATGCAAAGTTGCAGCAATCAGATAAGGCTATGTGGCTCTCAGAACACAGGAAACTCAGGTGGCCAGCAGATGTCAGAGGTACATATACATGTGCACTCTATAGGCCTATGGAGCCTCATTTGAGTGTCATTTTCTGCTTAGGATTAGCTGTTGCTTCTCATGAGGAAATCACATATACACGAATTTAGGTTTTCATGTGTTAAATACACTGTGCTCCGCTTCTGTGTTTTTGTAAGCCCTACAAGGCATGCAGCAAAGTAACAAGATAGCTTCCCATTAAATTTTGGCAAAACAAACATTCAAAAAAACAATGTCAAAGATATTCCCTCAAAGAAATGGAAAGAAGCTACATTTCACATTTTTCGTAACAGATGATGTTTCCATTTTGCAGATAAGCAAGGCTTTTAAACTTTGCACAGCTAATGAATAGACAAATCAGGCTAAACTTAGTTTCATATCAATGCTTACTCTTTTCACCAAAAAAATAAGTAAATATATTTAGGTATATTTTACATTAGAAAATCCCAGACTTAAGGAAGACAAGAGATGACTACAATGCTGTTATGCTTCCCTGAAACTAATTTCTCCAAATCATGATGCTGTGTACTGCAATCATATTTTAGAATTCTTCCAGTCTTTTAAAAGGATTTCTTCAACAGTATTCTCTCTCTGCTAATCTTGAATATATTAGTGGCAAGCTATATGGCTGCTTGAAGTTTCTGGAGACTTCTTGAGCCGTTAAAATTTTGGAATTTTTAAAAAAGGCAGGACAAAGAAAAATTCATTAAATTTTTTTTTTTTGAGACACTTTATAGTTCAGGCTGGCTCTGAGATCACTGTGTAGCCCAGGCAAGCCTCGAACTAAGCGATCCTCCTGTCTCTGCCTCCCATGTGCTGAGATTAAAGGCATGAGCCACCACGCCCGGCAAAGTTCATTAATTTTAACACAAACTAAAAATACAATAAATCTTGTTATCAGTTCACTAACCAGAAATAAAAGGGAATAATCTAATTGGCTAAAATTGTAAAAACTAAGTCCCGGGAGCAAGAAATAACTGCTATGAACAGAATGTTGAGGAAAAGTGGAGACATAATTAAAAAGGTATGTGATGGGCCGCTACAGCAGCAAGGTTTAGACAGCAATAAGGGTAGTAAGCAAGAAATAGACAAGATGGTAGCAAAAACTGCAAGATTTAAAAACAAAGACAAAAATCAGTAACAAAGGTATGGAGAATGGCCCTGAGGGCTACCATACAGCTCTAACTCACAGCTAGGAGTCATAGCTCAATAAGGCTTGGGTCTTTCAACTAAGACTGCTATCATCCAACTGGAGTGAGGAAAATCACTGACACATTAAAATAAACACTACCAAAATAGTTCAAGAGTATCATTTTATGCTGTCTCGCAAAAAAAGGATTTGGAGCTTAAATGTATTAATTCGCAGTCATTTTTAAAAAATCAGTTCACAGGGAAATTTTCCTAGACTAAATTTGATATTTAGTTCTAAGTAAAAAATCAAACTGATTTCAATTATTAGCTGTTTCCTATCAACTTGTACATCTCAACAGCTTTATGAATTTTAACAGCAGGTGCCAATTTCCTTGACTCATATAACACATTGGAACACCAGGACTAGAAACTCGTAAAGCTGAATTCTAATTGTTTTCACTACCAGACTGCTGCTGAAACTCTTCATGCCACCTCAGTAGAACTGTTTTATCTTTAAAACTAAGAGGTTAAAACTAGATAGTCCTTTTCAGTCCAAGTACTCCTTACTATTAACATGTGTATGAATAACTAAAATTATCAATGACTTCCACTCACAAAGAAGAAAAACTCCTCAAACTAAAATCTAAGTTGTACTATAGTACTTCCTCAAACTGTTAACTGCCCATATTATCAAAATATAGATTCAGCAGGACAGAAATGAACCAGCCTCCTGGGAGTCTAATAAAGTTCCCTGATGGAACTCATTGTTTCTAGTCTGGTGACTGCATTTTGAGAAGCAGAACTGTAGAAACTGAAGACATATTGACAAGTGAGGGCACTTTAGATACTATCAGAGAATAGGGACCATAACTGGTAATAAAACGTAAGGAAAACATGCTGCTAAGTTTTATGATGAAATACTGTATGTCTGAGATATGCTTTATATGGGAGATGAAAAATGGGTGCAGGAAACATGAAAGGTCTTAAGTTGGTAACAAAGCTGACGGGTAAGAGATATATTTAATTAAAAAGTAACAAATTTCTGGACTCAAAATCTTGTACAACCCTTGTACCATGTTAAAACAGAGATGTCAAGTCCTCTTCTTGTGCACTGAAATGGAAGAGAAACAAAAGAATGGAAGACACGGAGGAAGCTGCAAGAGTGGTGGCAAAGTATTTGTTTAAGAATCTAAACAAAATAGTGTTGTATCTAAGTATAATAGTTACAGTATTTTTGTTAACCAGATGATAAAACTTAAGACTACTGAGAATACAAAGACAATCCCCCCAAAAAGCATCACTGAATAATAAAATATTAATTTAGGGTAATGGTTACCTCTAGAGAAAAACGAGGTAGGAAAACTGAAGACTACATCAGAAGAGGTATATATGGAATTTTAGTTCAATCTGCAGTGTTCTATAAAGTCATGTGTAAAAGTCACATTTAAGGTACCACAACTGTCAGGTGGTAGTGCAGCTCAGTGTAGGAAGCTGACATGGTATTCATTTTCTATTTTTCTACACATTTGAAGACTGAGTAATTTATATTCTTAGTGTTCCCAATCTTTTTTGCAGGGATTGGGTTCATGGAAGACAATTTTGAAATTAATGCCACCCCTGATCTAAAGGACGGAGAGGCTCAGGTGCTAATCCAAGCAGCTTCCCTACTGCTTTCTATGATGTGGCCTGGTTTTAACAGGACATGGAAAAATGCTGGGCCACAGCGTGCACTATGGGGTTGGGGACCCTTGCTCTTAAGTATAAAATTTATTTGTAAAATCTAAAACTAAGAAAGAATTTAATGAGAACATATTTTAACTATAAAATTAAGATTTCTGCTAACCAGGGAACATATTCTAACACTGAGTTTTAAGAATTTGCTAGTGAATTCCTGGCAGACTTTGTAGAAATTATTTAAACAGTATACTATGTGTATTCAATTTCACTAAATAATTGTTATTTAGAAATGGTGACAATTTCAAATTTATGCTCTTTTTAAATGTGGGGCAGGCAAAGACTCTTAAGATCATTTTTCCTATTTCACTTTGAAAGTCGTTTTACAATTATCTTCTAAAGATTTACAAGTACTTCATCTAATTTTATATGAAGTCTATAAATATGTACATTTTATTAAGTTGTCCGATAGTTGAGACATACAATGGCACATCCCAAGGCTCTTTCCTTTGAATACAGGATGCAATACATAACTGCATTATACCTCTTTCTACTTTACCAGACTAGTATTTAAATAATTTAACAACAAATCTTATTTTATAAGAAAAAGACACTAGGATGGTATTTCTTATGTACAACTAAGTCTAATTTAGGAAAATGTGGCAGGCTGCAAACTCTGGCACCAAAATTTTACAGTTGGTAGTTTTACCAACTGTACAGGTATTCCCGCATTTACCCTATCTAAGCCTCACAATAACCCTTTAAAGTAAGCAGAGCTGAATTTACCAGCTCCATTTTAGATGAAGACACTGAACCTTGGAGAAATGATTTGTCTTTCCCCTGGAAAACATGAAGGTGATCTAAATGGAACTACAAAATAAATTGTGTTAATCTATTCCTTAAGAAGAAGCTTTGAAATAAGTCCCAAATAAATATTTAATGCAAAAAAAGTTCTTCTATCTTGGCCACAGGAAAAAAAAATCTAGTTATTTCTAAATATTCAGTCTCTATTAATAGAATAGCTGAATCATAGTACTTCAACGCTAGATTCAAATGTTTATAGACTGCTATTAGATAAGACTTTGGGGCATAAAACAGATGCAGTGACAAAACTGAGTGTACTTTTACTTATCTACTATTACTACTACACAATTTACTACATTCCATGGCCTAGGCTAACAATGTATTGAACGGAATTCCCACTTCACTAACTTGGTGCTTTCAAAGTAAGGCTATACAGGAACATATAACAAGAAACATTACAATGGAAAAATTCTGGACTTGGCCAACTCTCCACTTCTCCTCAACAAGAACATACAACTTTGTCTAGATCAGCACTAGATCACATTCAGTTTCCACACACTGCTCCTGCGCTTTGCCCATTGCACCCCCAATTTACCTGTATATAAAGGGGAGAACACCTACTTTTCAGTACTGTAACCAAAACAATACCAAGAAAAACCTGTTAAAGTTGTGTTCAATTATTATTCATTAACCAGTATATAGCACTTGTTTTTTAGACTTAAAACGTTCTTGGGGGCCCAAGTTCGATCCCTGGTACCGCAAAAAAACAAACATTTTTGGATGTTGCTAGAGCACCTCTGTACTGTACTGCTATTCAAAGAAAAAGAGATCTAGCTTTCAAAAAGTTTAAAGATAAAATAAATTATGTATTCATTTAAATGTATCCTATGCACCTTCAGTTTTTAAATCTTACTACATAAATTTTTCATTACTTTTGGTGTTTTATAAAAACAAAGAAACAGGTATTTCTCTCACATCAATCACCTGTTTAGAAAAAGTGAGCAAACATAATCTGAATACAAAAAGCACCTTAATTGCAAACATATGAAAAGTGAAAGTAGAAATATACCTGGCTGTCAAATGTAAATCGCTTTGTTTTTCAAAACCTGAATGTGTATCTTCATTCCCCAAACAAAAAAGGATAACATACTATTCTTATTCCCAGTAACATCCAGTACTCTTTGTTGAAACTCAAAAAGTAATCTAAGATTAGTAGGAAATCTTTAGCAGACACAAAGATGAAAGATGAAACTGCAGCAAAAGAGCATGGCAAGTCCAAAAGACCTACTAGTGCATAAATCTACTGGAAAAACAACAACAAGAACAAAAGAGATAGAAAGAATTAACAAGCTACAATAGAAAGTTATGTGTTTAAAGCAGTAGATTATAAACAGGGTGGGAAATGTTTAATACGTGTCCTCCTGAAGAGCAGTTATCTTTTACATTAAAAAAAACCAGCTGGTGTATTTTCACAGCATGTAGATTTATTTATGGTACAAAGCCATAGAATTGTAATACTATTACTCCTTTCCCACCCTGGCAGAGAATAAACATGAATTCAGAAGCACAGTGGAGTGAAAACAAAGAAGAGAGAGAAAAGGCAGCAGAGAAAGACAGAAAAGGTGAATACAGAGCTACAGAAGTGTTTATTGAGCATGCTACAGAGGTAAGCAGAGTACACACAAAATGAAATTAAACAACCATCAAACCTCCCAACTTTGTTAGAAAATTAATTTTTAATTGTGCCGCTTTCAAACTATACTGAATTTTACATTTCTAAAGATGTAAAAACTCAACTAATAGAAAATATACATGACCATTCTGTCTACATAGGTAACAGAATCTATGAATCTTGAAACTAAGTACATCAATTTCAAAAAGTATTGGTCATTTAACAGAATCAACAATTCAGATCGACAAGAACTGTTCAAATAAATTTGACCTGTAGATTCTGAGCCATGTTTTTATTAAAGTCAGATCTATTCCTAAATACAAAATATTTTGAAGATTTATTAAAACTGAATATTACAATGCAAGGTAAATTAAGACTAAAGGCACATAAACTTTGGTCCCACCTGGTTGTCAGTTTTCGAAAACTGCCACAAAATTAATCTTCCTGCAAATTTTCGCAGTACACTTTCTTTGTCTTTGAAAAATACATGCACCAGTTCCTGAACTAGCTAGACCAGTCTGCACATGCTCAGAAATCCACAACCATATTCCAAATCTTAATTACAAACTAAAGATGGCAATATATATTTAAATGCACGTAAGTCATGTCAACTTCAAAAACATCTACGAAAAATATTCAGCCACAAACAAGACATTACTTAGTGCTGACATTTATATGATACGTCCCACAAGAGTGTGTACAAAAAGGTTAAGATTCCACAATGCTTTCCACATAGGGCTCAAACTTACAGAAATCACTTTGTTGTCTTAAGAAATTAATACTCTGTATCTTGTTAACTTTAACTAATGCCTACATTCGTAACTGAATCTAGACCAGAATTGTGAGATACAAAAGGCCAATGTTTTTTAAAAAGCAATAAAGCCTAAGGTAGTAAAAACTAAAAATGCTGCTTTTCTCTTTCAATATCCAGTATCTTATTTGATTAAATAGAAAGAAATGCAATAAGCCAATAGTTCAAAATAAGTTCCAAGCAGGAGAAAAAAAACTTAACCTTTTTACACACCCCTGCCTAAACATATTTTAATTCCCATGTAATAGTGTGCCCTAGACAACCAATTCCTTTTTTCTAGTAAATGCACAACAGCAACACTAGTTTTCCTTTTTAAGGCACGTATGTTAACTAAATTGAAAAAAGAAAGCAAAATTAAACTGAAATTTTAAACAGACAATAAAAATGGCTTCCCTATTGAACCGATGACGTTCATAACTTTGCCTTTACATATGCCATTTCATTTTATAACCAAGGAATGATAACAGCATGTAAAAACAAAAACAAGAAACAACAAAAAAGAAATCAAACTCTGGTCCCCACTTTTCTGAACAGTCAATAGGTGATGACACCAAACAATGTGATTCACCCCAATCTTCTCCCCTCTTAAATTGTTGACTTGGAGAAAGACACTCTCAGATGATGGTTTTCACCAAGGTTATAATTATGCAGATCAATCAAGGCCTGGATAGCTTCTTCCACTGTTGCCATTTGAAGAAGAGCCATTTTGTGATCTCTTCTGAAACAAAATTATGAAATTAGATACTTCATAAAAGTAAGAAGTGCTTAAATACTTGAATTTTGCTTATTCCAGATTAAGAAATTTCCAAATTCAAAGAAATTACTTGAGGAAAATTTTTACTTTTATCAAGTCACTAGCTTAAAAGATAAGGAAGCTTACTTACTGAAAAAATTTAAATGCTTTCACAGTGCCTCCAGTGTTAGCAAACAGTGTTCGGAGATCCTCTTCTGCAACTGAAGGACTAGGAAAATTGGACACAAAAAAAGATTAGTAATAAATTTTACATTTTCTTAAATGCTTTCTTATTAAACACCAATTTTAAAACTTACGGGATATTAGACAGGTGAAGTGTTGCAGAAGGAGGAAAAATGTTTTGAAAGTTTTTGGATCCAGGTTTCTTAAAGCGGTGGAGTGGAGAATTACCAAAATCTTTTGTTAGCCCTTGATCATCAAGCCCCTCTCGAGGTAGCTGTACAGTCTGATGTTTAGATAGAGTAACACGAATAATTTTTCCATACATTTTCTGTCCATTAAGATGATTCATGGCTGTAATAAGAATGCCCATTAAAAGACTTATCAGCTCTCAAAGTAATTTTCATTTTAAAACTGCTTAAAATCTGTACTTTCTTAGGATTTAAAAACCAACCATGAATTCATTTTAGCCATTGATAATTAAGACTTAAAATTCTATTTTTCATTTCTGCAAGACAAAGCATTATTGATCAAAAATCCAGCTACTTTCATATAACAAAATCCAGACAATTCTGCTGATGTCGTGTTTTTAGCTACCCAAGAAACTTTTTTTTTAACCTGCTGTTCCACATTTTTTTTTTTTTTTTGGAGACAGGGTCTTGCTTTGTAGTTCAGGCTGGCCCTGAGCTCACTATGGTGCCCAGACAAGCTGCCGCGAACTCAACAATCCTCCTGTCTCTGCCTCCCGAATGCTGGGATTACAGGCGTGAGCTACCACGGCCAGCATTGTGGTATGCAGTGTTGATTGTTGGTGGGCGTGTCTCCACGCCCAGCATTGTATGTGGTCACCGGGGAACAAACTCAGGACCTTGCGCTTGCGAGGCAGGCACTGGAACCATTGAGCTAACCCTCCAGCCCTGCTGTTCCACATTTTAACCAATAAGTCCTGTGATATTCTTCCTCCTAATTATATCTCAAACAAACAAAATAAAACCTTTCCAGATAACTCTAATTTGTCTTCTTGTTGGATATTTCTATATTTTTCTCTAATTCATTCTAATTCATATTTAGCAGTTAAATGACTTTCAAAAATTACAAATCTAATTATGTCACTATGTGCTGAAAATTCTTAGGGTTAAAGTCTAAACTGATTCTTTTTTTTTTTTTTGCTTTTTGGAGACAGGGTCTCACTTTGTAGTTCAGGCTAGCCCTGAGCTCACTATGGTGCCCAGGCAAGCCGCCGCGAACTCAGCATTCCTCCTGTCTCTGCCTCCCGAGTGCTAGGATTACAGGCATGAGCCACTATGTCTGGCATTGTAGTATGCGGTGATGATTGTTGGTGGGCGTGTCTTCACGCCCAGCATTGTATGTGGTCACCGGGGATAGAACTCAGGTCCTTGTGCTTGCGAGGCAGGTGCCGGAACCACTAAGCTAACCCTCCGGCCCTACACTGATTCTTTATTATAGCTTATTCCTTTTCCAGACTGAGCCTTGTATATCTCCTGGAACTGACATTTATGTGCAATTATAAACTACCATATCAGTGCTGGTAATAAGGTAGAAAGACACCAATCCAGGCATTATGGAAGAAATATCCTAGCAATGTATTTCTTCCAGTTACACTCTGGTTAAGCAAACATATATACTGACACTACTTTCTCTTACTTTTTTTTTGTATATACTTTTCTCTAACATATTCCAGTATCTCTCACTTTCCCTTAGCCTACTCATTCAAGGTCACATTTCCAAAAAGGCTTTTTCAACATCCTTTAGAAAAGTTCAGAACCTCACTAGATATTTCCCATGTAGTACTCTACAGCTTTTTAAAGATTATCATAATATACTGAAATTACCTATTATTTCTTGCTTCAGGCTCTAAGTACTTAAAAAACAGGAACTACCATCTCTATGCCAGCATACACTGGTTTGTGAACAAAGAATACTACATGGCTATTTCTGGAGGTAGCTGGTATATTATTTTTAAATGAAATAAACTGGTAGAGTTACGTGTTTTATTTACAAATTGTAAGAACTAAAAAAGATCCTAAATCATATTTAAACTAGACTGAATATCTAACTATACTCAAACTAGACAGGTATGAACACCAGGGAAGTAAAGATAATATGGGAAAGAGGGAAACTAAGAACACAATCTCTGTTCTTAACAGTTTCTAAATAATGAGTGCGGAGTACACATTAGGACCTATTAAATCTATAAATTTGGTCTTGTACAGAATATAACAAACTTAAGAGGATAATGCTGTATGAGTTACTATTCAAAAAAGAAACAAAGGTAATTTTTCTTACTATTTTCCTATTTTGTAAACACTACATGTTACATATTTAAAACTGTTTTTCTCTTAGAATTTCAATAGAAACAAAAAAAGACTTAAAATCCCAAGTCTAGATTTTACCTCCCTAGTTTTTTACACTGTATTTTCACATACAGTGTATACCTCTACATAAAAAACTTAAAATTTATGCTTATACATGTAGGACCCAATTCTTAGTTATCTATAATGATGCTATCTGAAGTAGATTTACACTGACCTGTAAAATATTTTCAAAGTTCTAAATGTTTTATGTCAGATAAAAAACACTGTACAGGGCCGGAGGGTTAGCTCAGTGGTTCTGGCGCCTGCCTTGCAAGCGCAAGGTCCT
>PVIC010006740.1:23200-53426 GCA_004025085.1 Thryonomys swinderianus
TTTGCTTTTTGAGACAGGGTCTCACTTTGTAGTTCAGGCTGGCCCTGAGCTCACTATGGTGCCCAGGCAAGCCCCAGCGAACTCAGCAATCCTCCTGTCCCTGCCTCCTGAGTGCTGGGATTACAGGCATGAGCCACCACGTCCGGCATTGTGGTATGCGGTGTTGATGGCTGGTGGGCGTGTCTCCACACCCAGCATTATATGTGGTTACCGGAGATTGAACTCAGGACCTTGCGTTTGCGAGGCAGGTGCCGGAACCACTGAGCTAACCCTCCGGCCCAACATTCATTTTTATAAACAACTATTTATTTATAAGTATGTCTACCACATCTAATAATCTAACAAGAACTACTTACCAGAAAATTCAAAAGCCGTAGAAAATGTATCCAAAAAAATTTAATATTAAGAGGGAAAAATATTTGTAAAATACCATTTTTTCTTTCACAGAGTTTATTTTGTTTTGTTTTGAGACAGGGTCTCGCTTTGTAGTTCAGGCTGACCCTGAGCTCACTGTTTAGCCCAGACAAGCCTCGAACTCAGCAATCCCTCCTGCCTCTGCCTCCCTAGTGCTGGGGTTACAGGTGTGAGCCACCACGCCCGGCTCACAGTTTGTAAAGGAGATAACTTAGTGGTAATATTATTTAGATCATCTAGCCTTGTCAAAGGAAGAACAATCACTCACAATTATAAGAATTAAACTTTAAAATGGTAACTGAGAACTAAAAGTCGAAGTTAAGGCAGCGCATGCCTATGATTCCATCCCTCTTGAGGCAAGGGACTCCCCAGGAGTCCAGGTCAGCCTGGGCTATACAGTGAGACCCTCTTAAAAAAAAAAAAAAAAAAAAAAAAAGTCTAGGTTAAAGCCTAATGTACAAGACCCAAAAAACCCAAAAGAAAACAAAGAGAATCCAACCTTCTTCAAAAAAAATGCCAGAAAGTTGTATTTTAATACTGTCCTTTAATAAAAAAGCCACTAACTTTTCTATAAGGTTGTCCTTAAAACACATGCAATTTTCCTCATCTTAAGGCAATAATGAAAAACTTACCAGAAAACAGAACATACTCTGCAGCCTCCACTGTCTGTAAAACTGTCTATACATGCTAATTCAAAAATCCCATCACTTTTCCATTACCACCATTCTGAACTACTGTGCTATTAAATAAGGTGATGTATATGGCAAAGGATCTTTCTACATTTTCAACAGTGTGTAATATGATGCAAAAGCACTTTAAGAGGTAAGGCACAGTTAGCACATGTCAGAAATTCCAGAAATATAAGAGGCTGGGAAGGATGATCCCAAATTAAAATCTATAACAAATCAAGACCTTGTCTCAAAATAAAAAATAAAAGGGCTAGGGCTTTAGTTTAGTGTAGAAATCCTAGTTTCAATCCCCAGTAGAGAGACAGACACAGAACAATCACCATCTGTCCTTAATGCTACTAGTGTTTTTCTTTCCATTATTTCCTACCCTGGACTCAAAATTAAGAAAAATCTATGCTACTCTTTATACAGTTCTGAATCACTAATGTGATGTAAATTTTTATTGGATTTCTCAAAACCTAAGATTATACTCGAAAATTATCCTTCAATTTAGTCTTCTCTGAAAAATTACTATTTTAAATTTAAAAATCTGAATCTAATTCTCTGAAATATTTAATAATGCACCATTTTTAGCATAAACTCTACAACACTGCTGCATTGTATTTTTTACATTAATTCTCAACTGCAAAATAATTTTACCATTGTTCCTTTGTGAAACTTACATAAGATATCAGCATTTCCAATAGGTTATTTTACCTAAAGAAATAGTAATTTCAATGATTTGCATATTTAGGCAACAGTGCTAGTCCACTTTCTGTTACTATAACAAAATGAAGGAACCTGCAAAGTCGGTGGCCTCATCTGTTTGGATTCTGATGAGTGCCCCTTTTTCCCAACAAGGGAAAAAAGCAACAGGGTGAAAGTTTGTGAAAAACAAATCACAGAGAAAGACAGGAAGCCACATGGGGGAGTATCAGTCTCATTCACTCATAAGAATCTACTCTCCAGAACCAATCAAAACTCATGTGAGAAATACATCAGTTCTTTGAGAGGATGGGACTCTCAAAACAAAAATTTCTCACCACTTAGGATCACCATACTGGAGATTAAGTTCAACCCAGTAATCCTTGTGGAGGAGCTACATCTGAACATCACTAAAACAGCAGGTATGTAGCTCAGTTTGTGATAGCCCAGTCTTGGAAACAACCCAAATGCCCATCAACTGGAGAGTAGATAAAGAAGATGTGGTTTTTCTATAAAAATGGAGTACTATTCTGCCATGAAGAATGACAAGATTCATTTATGTGCAAATGGATACACCTGGAGGACACACTAATGAGTGAAATCAACAGATCACAGATAGGTAAATACCAGATCTTCTCGTTGATATGAGCACCTGTAGATACAAATGAGCTCTAGAAAGTAGGATGGTCTTTGTAGAATGGGAATATTTCAAGGGAAATTTGGTATGGGGATGCAATGAGGGGAAGGAATAAATATGATTCTGAAAGAAAATAAAAGAGCATGTATATAGGGGTTGGGGAGGTGTGGCTGGGTAGGGATATGGGTAAAAATGAGAATTGACTGTGTCATATATTGGTACAAATTCCCCCAATGTTACATGTGACTGTGAGATGTATATAAATTGTACCAATAAAGAATTCAATTAAAAAACAAAACCAAAAAGAAAACAGCAGGTATGTGAGAAAAAAATACTATTTATGAATATGAATGAGGTCTATAATAAGTACCTGTTCTATCAGCATAAGAGCAAAATAATGTAAAGCAACTTCTTCCTAAACTGTATAGGCTTAAAAGAAGGAAAATGTCAAACTTTTTTTCATATGAAACCATCTCACCAGCTAGGCCAGTTAAGATCTTTTGAGTAACACAGCAATTCTGTAAGTTTTATTTTAAGTTCTTACACAGTATTATCGTTAACCCTTCCTCCATTGAAACTGATTACAGACAAGAATTCACACAGAGAGAAATTATATCAATTATTTATCTAACTTTCTTCCCTTCAGGCCATGTTTCACTGAAACCACCGGCATTCCAAGCCTCGTATCTTTCAACTGAATGAAGTATTTTTTCTTAATTTATTTTACCACTTATGACTCTTAATTAACTTTTTAAGTTTTAGATTTATAAGCAAAATTGAAACATTACAGTTCATACATAATTACACACCCTATTCTCCCTTTCATTATTAACAGCATATATTATAGCATGTTATAGTTGCTGCAATTAACCAACCAATATAAACTTAATAACTAAGGTCCACAATTCACATTTCCTTAGAGTGCACTTAATGTTTCTTTTTTGGGAATCTAGGCTCTCATATTCTAGTCACTGCAACTGCTCTGGGAACTCTGTACTGTAAAAGTTTACTGTGATTCTCATTTGCTTAATACCTTTATTACCTATTCTGAAATGTTCACCCAAGTCAATTACGTGATTTCTTTTGGTTTTTCACTTCCGTTCAAAACATGTAGTAGTTCAGCAATCGCATATATTACTTCTATACAGAAGAACACGGGTGGGAGGATTCCAAATTCTTAAAGCATGAGTGTGCAAAGAGAGAAAGAAAGCCAGTTCTTAAATTTTACATGCTGATTTGAAGGTGAAAAACTTACTTTGAAAAGAAGACAACTGCTACTGTTTTCTAAAACAGCATCTCAACTTTCTATCCTATTCTCTTCAGCTGCAAGGAAAACTAAGTATATTTGCAACTGTAGTATATAAGTTCCTGCATCCAGTCTATAAAAGTCTGATCTGGAAAAGCTAAAGCTTCAGAATTCAGACTGGCCTTAAAAATACTAAGTTTAGGATAAACATCAGATCTTCAATTAACTGAAAGAAAAGGGAAAGTAATTCAAAATTAAATAGCAAACTTTAAAAATAATTTGACAAGTAAAAATAAACATAGTCGAAGCAAGAGCATGAGATTAAGAACTTTACAGGCCCAGAGGGTTAGCTCAGTGGTTCCAGCGCCTGCCTCGCAAGCTCAAGTTCCTGAGTTTGATCCCTGGTAACCATATACAATGCTGGGCATGGAGACACATGCCCACCAGCAATCAATACCACAAACCATAGTGCCGGGTGTGGTGGCTCACACCTGTAATCCCAGCACTTGGGAGGCAGAACCAGGAGGATTGCTGAGTTTGAGGCTTGCCTGGGCTACATAGTGACCTCAGAGCCAGCCTGAACCACAGTGAGACCCTATCTCAAAAAAAAGAACTTTACAAAAATTCTGTCCTGGAGCCGGACATGGTGGCTCATGCCTGTAATCCCAGCACTCGGGAGGCAGAGACAGGAGGATTGCTGAGTTCGAGGCTTGCCTGGGCTCCACAGTGAGCTCAGGGCCAGCCTGAACTACAAAGCGATACCCTGTCTCCAGGGGAGGAAAAAAGAAAAAGAAAAATTTGTCCTGGATAGCTAAGGATCTATGAAGAATATTTAGGTTCTTGGGCCGGAGGGTTAGCTCGGTGGTTCTGGCACCTGCCTTGCAAGCACAAGGTCCTGAGTTCAATCCCCAGTGACCACATACAAAACTGGGCATGGAGACTCATGCCAGGCATAGTGGCTCACGCCTGTAATCGGGAGGCAGAGACAGGAGGATTGCTGGGAGGATTGCTGAGTTCGAGGCTTGCGTGGGCTACATAGTGAGCTCAGAGCCAGCCTGAACTACAAAGTGAGACCCTGTCTCAAAAAAAAAAAAAAATTAGTTCTATAGCAGTAATAGTAAACCTAAGACACACATGCCATAGAACAACGTTTTTATCAGTGAACGTTTTAAAAGATTTGCCATCACTGTTCTATAGTAACAATCTTACTTTAAAGAAAATGAGTAACTATGAACTCTTGTAATAGATATTCTTTCTTCAATAACCTGTTAAGACTTAAAACTCTTTTGTTCAGTGCTAGTTTGTTTATAAAGCCTCTTTTTTTATTTTATACTGTATTTTAATTCTAGCTAATTGTGCTGTAAAGTATGATAGTTTTGTTATACATTACAGAATTATACAAACAAAAGTAAAGTTATCAAGCTGGAGTGTCCTTTGACTATTTTTTTCTGAATACTATATAATAATGTACATACTACATACAATTGCTGATCATTTAATTCAGTAACTTAGTTGCAGGTATAAAACTCATGTGCCTCAGCTGTTAAAGAAATGTCTTTAAGTGTTTCTTCCCTGTTGTTTATGTCCTCTGAAGCACATAAAACATTTCAAGTATTCAACTACCACAAAACATAATTCCTTCAATCAGAATAGAAAACAATCATTCCATACTTAAAACCAATTCAAATTTTATTTGAAATAACTGAATAAACTCTTAAAATAAAGTGGACAGTTCTATCTTCTGGGCTCTTACAACTTTACTAAAAGAAATATTTTACAACTTGAAAATAAATGTTTTAAAACTCAGCCAAAGTACTGGACAGTTTAATAATCCAAAGAACTCAACATCATTTTCTAAGCCCATATATATGGAGAAGCAGATATATTCAAATAGTTTCTTATGTTAACAAACAATGAATTAGGACAGATACTTCCATGTTACTTGTAACTGTATATGTGATTTATTTTAAACAAAATAATGGCTTTGCCTTGTTATACATGTACGTATGATAAATGTTATGTATGTATTTTAAAATTACTGTGGCACTTAGTGATGTGTTCTAAAATATATGTAATCTAAAATTTCTAGGAAGTATTTTTTAACATGTTTGGAAATGTGATTATTCTGGCTTTTAGTGGAGAACAGCTGTTAAATATGTTTGCATAAGAATATTTATTTGGTCTGACCATTATAGCCGTATGATTTTTTTAAACTGTAATTCACCTTACTGATGGAATATCACAGACTAGGGTTTTGCTAAATAACTAAGACACTGGATATACAGTAGGAGGTATTAAGAAATAAACATTTAAATATTTTAAATTACAGTAAAAGATACATGGCAGGTTTATTTGTATCAGCATTATCACGATATAAGTAGTGTACTGTGCGCAGTTAGTAGAGGACAGGGATTTTTATTAACATTATAGTTTAAGGACTTATCCTCATAATGATGGTCTATGTCATGTCGACCAGTGACTGAAATACTCAGTTGATGATTGGTTAAATTCAGACTGTTTTCACAAAAGATGACATAAAGAACTTTAAGAACCAGAAGAGGAATCTAATTACTCTTAAACTACTACTTTCCTAGTTTTTCTAAGGGTGGAAACTATTTCAAAAGGAATCTATCTAGAAATTTTGATAGTGAAATCAATACTTTTATTAAGATCAATTAATTCCCTCTATCATCACCAATATTCCCAAAATATTCCACTTCTTTGAAACTGATATATTTTTGTCTTCATAACTTTTCCACTGGTGTTTCTTTTTGGAAAAGTACTCAATTGCCTACATAACACTAAGTCAAAGTAACCTTATTACTCTTGAAAATAAATGCCATTTCTTTTCTTTGTAAGAATTCAAGTTGAGTTGTTCACTTAAAAAAAAAACTATGAAAGGGAATTATCTGTTTAGGGTATCAAAATATTGAACAACACTAATTTATTAAATCATATCTAAAGAAAACAGTAAGTTCTGTTTTCTGAGGACACACAAAATAAAAATACATAGGAATCACCTATACTTACTTTAAAAATATGGGGGCACTGCACTATTATTTCACTGTAATAATGCTAATTTCAAGCTTGTATGATCTTATAGTCTTTCCTCACATCACTCCACTGTAATGAAATAAGAGCACATACAAGATAATATTGCACACAAGGTATTTTTGTTTACCCCACATCTTACAGAATGCTCAAAAAGACTAAACAAGTATAGACTATACAGATATAATTGAACAGGAACACCTGAAGTAATTGAGTAACTCACAGTCATACAATTTTTTCCCTCTCTCAACTGTAAGAGAGAAGTGGTATATTATGTATTCTTATTTATTGAGAAACTACAAAGAAAACTTAGAAAATACTTTAACCACTTATCAGTCCAATTATTTAAATATAGGATGGTCAAAAATTACATTGTTTTTTAATTTTTATAACAGTAAATATAAAAATAAGGATATATCAAATTAATTTGATACAAAAATCAATCTGTTCAAAGGACACCTTTCCCAAGCAATGCTTAAGAAAGTTAACTACGTAAACAAATGTGTTCACAGTGATGGTTGGGATAAACTGTTAAGTGGTCAAAAACACAAGTATCTGAAACTAATTGTTATAGCTTGTGTCTATGTCCCCCTAAAGCCTCATGGGGTCATAGGTGGGACTTTTCAGAGGCAGGTGGATCTAAGGTTGTTAGTGGGATTAACTGTGTTATGCTTAAATAAGGGTATCTGATACTAATTGGTCTGGATAGTTATGGGTGTGGATAATGCCACCCAAGGCAGGTAATCTGGAAGGGATAGAAGGAAGATAAAGCCAGATGCTGCAAATTGCTGCTCATTGCTTAGCCGCTTGCTGTTGCTTCACTACTTTGCTGTCTTCTACAAACTGTTTCTCCTCTGTGATGCCCCCTTATCATACCACCATGCCTTGGAGTTAGCCATTTAGGGATTGAAACTTCTACTAACTGTAGAGGTACAATATAAACTCCTCTCTTTACTTTGGGTATCAAGTATTTTGTCTCAGCAATGAGAGAAGTAACTAACTGCTTATTATGCCTTTGGAGCTTCTAGTTTAATATTTTTTAAATGTAATGAATAGAGAAAACCAATTAAAATGTTAAAATTTTAATAGGGATTTAGGTTTTTTTGAGGCAATCATTACTGGTTCAGTGAAATAACTTTGTAAGAACATATATATTATAAATCCTATGGTAATACTTGACTAGATGACATATTACAGTGTCAAGTACCTGCTTTAAAGTACAACTAAAAAACTAAAACAAGTATGAAAATTGCTGAACAAAATGATTGGTTTGTGAGATTTATTCTATAGGATTATGGTAACTGAAATACGCAGTAAAAAATTTTAAATTATCATTCAAAAGCAACAAAGAAAAATTCCTCTTAAGTTCTCTTAATCTTACTGAGGTACTATTCATCATATTTAGTACATGTAGGAAGGAAAGCAAAAGTCAACTGGGTTTAGTGGCTAATACTCTATCAACAGAATTATAAAGATTTAAATGATGTGCATAAAGCATAAAATATAGCTCAATGACAAATGCCTTTTTTTAAGGATACACTAATAATTTTATAAAAAGCTAAAATACAGCATCTAAAAAATTATGAATTTTTCTTTAGAAGCAATTTCCAAATCTCACTGGACAATAAAAAAAATCTTGGAATCATGATCATGAAAATTTACCTCCAGCAACTTTTCTAATTCCAGCAATCACACTTAATAAATTAACTACACTTTTTAACATGACAAAGTCATCATCATAATATCTCAATTCATAATCTCAAGAATTTCTGACCACCTCGTTCTTTGAAATAGCTTGTAAATGACTAATAGACTGCCAGGTTTGTGAATATGTATTTATGTCAGATTTCTAACTAATTACAAAGCATTCTGTCTTTCTTTGAATAAATAATATGAAACACTAGGATCCCTAGAACTTCTTAGAGAGCAGCAGAGAAATCAGGCTATGAATAAGTCTTAAAAAATTACTGTTTAAATAAAATTTGTAATGCTGATTCCAAAGTAATGAATTTCAGTCAAATGGCTAGTTACAAAAAAGATGTGAACTCCTTTTCCAAATATTGAGAGCAATTTTGTTTTTATAAAATCTTTGAAATAAAGGAGCATATTATTATTTCATTCTGAACAAGAACTGTTTGAGAAAGACTGAGCAAAAACTCAATGTTATAAATAATAGATTGGTTGTGCTTTGAAGCCATCTGATTATCAAGAAAAGATTTAGTTTTTATTTCCAAAGACATGACTCTACCAGTCCAATGCCAGGTATCTTTGTAAAGAATATTTGAAGTCAACTTTAACAATGAAGCAGTAAGTAGTTACAAATGGATACTTTTATTTTTTCTTATTTTTGCAGCACTGGGGATTGAATTCAGAGCCTTGTGCTTCTGAAGCAGGTGCCGTGCCAGAGCTAATACCTGGTTCGAATGGATACTTTTTTTTAAAGGGACTAAGATGAATTTAGAGAAATGAATTACTTAAAAATATTTTTCTAAAAGCTATTTTAAAATGAATAAAGCTGAAGGCTTAGGCATACTAAGCAAGTGTTCTTTATTGTTCTACTCCATGTTTAAGTTACAAAAATTATGAGGATGTGTAGAAAGCCAGTTGTAACAAGATGTAGAGCCACTTAAAACATGTAAAAGATGAAATAACTTAAAAAACAAAGATAAACTCACCATATTTTCACAAGTAATTTCTGTTTTATTAGGCAGAAACATAAATATAAAATACATTACATTAAAAAGTTTACCAGAGAGTTGAAAGAAAATATGAGATAAACTTATTAAGAACCTAGAAATGTTCATAGCAGCTCAGTTCGTGATAGCTCAATCTTGGAAACAACCCAAATGCCCATCAACTGGAGACTGGATGAAGAAGATATGTTTTTTTTTATAAAATGGAGTACTATCCTGGCATAAAGAATGACAAGATTGATTCATTTATGTGCAAATGGTGCACCTGGAGGACATGCTAAGGAGTGAAATCAATAGAGCACAGATAGGCATATACCGGATCTTCTCATTGATATGAGCACCGGTAGATGCAAATAAGCTCTAGTAGTATGTCAATCTTTTTAGAATGGGAAATTTCCAAAGGAAATTTGGTGTGGGAATGTAATGAGGGGAAGGAATAAATATGATTCTGAAAAAAAATAAAAGAACATGTATATAGGGGGTGGGGAGGTGTGGTTGGGGATATGGGTAAAAATGAGAATTGACTGTGTCGTATATTGGTACAAATTCCCCAATGTTATGTGTGATTGTGAGGTGTATGCAAATTGTACCAATAAAGAATGCAATTAAAAAAAAAAAGAACCCAGCAAAGGGCTGAAGGCTTAACTCAGCATCAGAATGATGGTCTAGCATGCTTAAGTCTTTCATTTCTATCTACAGCATACACAAAATGGAACAAAAACTGAACAATATACAAGCTTTTAATGGAAAAATGTGATACACTGAAAAAAAAAGCATAGTTAGGGCTTCATATTCTTTTATGAAGAATACTTTATTACTGGAACAATTTCACTGAAGCCTCAAGATCACAATAGAAAATTGTGATGAATTCTCTAGAGGAATTCTAAACATGCCTCTGCATAGCATCCAAACATATCTAAGTATAACCAGATGGGCCAACACACACAACTGCCTAAGGTCAAAGGAGGTAATTAAGACAATCTGTTTTTTGATGTATTGTGGAGACTTTTTGGTATTTTGCTCTTAAATTGTTTTTTTTTTAATGAGCTGCAAATCAAGTTTTAAACTTCTCTAACTATAAAATTTTGACATTGTCATCTACTTGATTTGGCTATTTTAACGATTTAATAATGTATCTGCCAAGGGCTTAGGAGAATGTCGAAGACCTAGGAACTATTTAATGCTACTCTTTTCTGGAATACAAGTTTTCTAAGTAAAGAATTCAACAATTTATAGCAAGAAGGAAAAGCAAAAATCATGTATCATTATTCTTTTAATCTTAACTCTGTGTTATAAATCTGTAGTCTAAGAAATAATCAGTATTACTAATTTATAAGCTGAATCAAGGGAACTAAAATTTCAACTATGGACATTCTTCTGACAGAAGAAAAGTAATACCAACTTAAAGCATCTATCATAGCAACAATCAACAGCTATACCTGGTGCCAAATATACTAGAAAATTAGAACATGAAGTTGGTTCACAATCTCAGTTCTCTCTGTGATTCTGGTTGCACACTGAACGGTGAAAGCTGAATCAAATTTCCCTGTAATGTCAACACTAAACCATGTAACCACTGAATTTGATTTGGTTCTCATCCAAATTGGTTTGTGACAAAAACTGTGGAATCAAATTCATGAAACGAGCTACCACTCCAATTTCAAATACTGGTTTGTGACTAAAACTATGGAATCAAATTCATAAAACGAGCTACCATTCCAATTTCAAATACGATGATCTTGCATAGTTGTTTCACACACACATACACACACATATGTATACACATATACAAATGTGTGTATATATATCTTACAGATTAAATACAAGTGAATAGCATGATGGTTAAATATTCAAAGCAAGTATTTCCAAGCACTATATAACTTTAAAAAAAAAATAATGGCCATAAATTTAACTAGTTTTATCAACTATCCATCCTAGATTCTGCATGTACAGAAACTCTGATTTGAAATCTTATACTATCAACACCAGTAAACAAGAAATAATTTCTCAAAAACATTAAATAAAAGGAACGTTTAAAATTCCCACTGAATTTGTAAGTCCCTTTGCTCGTTTTACTTATACAACACCATTTTTCTTTATACCTTCTTCATCTTTACTTTATCTACTGTCAGTTGTTTACTTTTACATTGTACTTTTATTAAGTGACTCCATTCTACCATAGGACAAAATAAAATATAAAACCTGGTAATAACAATAAATTTTACAGAAAACTTCTTTTAGTTTAAGTCACTTAAATGATGGTGTAATATATCTCTGAAAACAATCATGTATGTTTTGCCTGTTAATAATGCTTCATTGTTTCTATATAGTACTAAATTAAAGCAATCATATTAACCTTAATGATGAATAGGCACAAGGACCATAGGCCTAGACTTAGGCATGACAACTAATCTGAAATGAAGAGTATTTTATTAAGAACTGAGAAGTATTCTTTCATTAGAGCCTTTCTTAAACTTTGTTTTGGCACAGTGGCATATGAAAGATGATGAGATACTAAAAGTAACAAAACTATTTACACTTAAGAAGAACACTTTTGGCTTTCAAGAGCATTCATATGCACTTTTTCCACACGAGAAGAATAAAACTCATGAAATGGAAAACAATTTGTTAAAGTCCATAATGAAGGATTAATCATACTTACTGAAGTCAAGCACTTTTCCAGTTAGAAAAATGGGAGAAAAGTGGTATTAGACAATAAAAATCATACCTAAAAGGGATGTCTCCTTGGCAAATGCTGCAGCAATAGCTGGGTCCAGTGCAGGTTGTCCATCTCCAGATGGCAGATCAGGTCGAGTATAATCCCTACTCTTATCATTGTTGTATTTTACATTCAAATTCACAAGTTTGGAAAAATCAATCCTTAGAGTACAGCAAGCATTATAAATATTCTGACCATCTAGGGCCTGTAAAAGTGAACGAAGTACATTAGCAATTTTGAAGTATGAGAATTAGCAAAAATGGGAAAAGGCTTCAAATTCTATACATCATAATGTACCATTCCTACTATAAATTGATGTTTCTACCAAATACTATCTTCTTTAAAAAGAAAATGCTACTTAATACTTAAAAACTTAATAATTCATTCCAATACTTTTAATTAAAAATACAAATGTTTAACCTTTAAAAAAACTTGTATCACAAGTACAGCCCATCTACCAAAGCTAGTATTTACTAATCTGCAAAATAAAGTTAACTTTATTCATACACTAGATGACAGTACTTATATGAATTGACAGTTTTATAAGGTAAATGTTGTTGGGTGTCACAGTGTATGAATTTTTTTCCAGACCAAAATGTACTGTTATTACATACATATAACAGTACATACAAAATGTACTGTTATAACAGCAATTCCCATAAAATGTGATAAAAACTAGTATCTTAGTATGATATGTTCAAAGTGAATCATAATCCCTTCATAAAATTAGTAAATCCAACTCGAGGAAATTTGTGGAATAAAAGAATGTGAGGCCTAGACCTAAAAGCCTATGATTAGCTAGATCATTCTAAGGAAGTTATGTAACTCCCAATACTCAATTTCTTAACATGGAAAATGAATGATAAAGGCTAAGGTTATTATGTATAAGGTTATTATGCATAAGGTTATCATGAGGGTTAAGTAAAGGACAGAACGTGAGAAACTATGAAAAACTATGCTGTTGTTATGGTTATCTTGTTTTTCTGCTGCTGTGTCATCACTGCTAGTCCATCGGGATATAAGCTAGGAATAAATTGTAAAACAGGGAAACACAAAGTTAATTTTTCATTAGAAAAATAAACATGTCCTGTTATGGACAAATGAAATCTCTATAGTTTACATAAGTATACAAAGCTTATAATTCAAATATTTTTACTCTCTGGAAAAATAAATCTTTCCTTAATATGAGAAACTGTTTTTACATTACTATACTTACCAAGCTGAAAACTAACCTAAAAATTTTAACTCAACAGAAGTTACATCATTACAATATACTGCTTCTAAAAACTCACAGCACTTCAGACATCAAGATCTGAATTACATTTGGGTTAATCAAGATACCTATCATCACATTAAAGCAGAAGCCAGAATAACATAAACCAGTGGTGGTGAACTTTTCAATCATAGAGATAGTACACTGTGGCACATGTGCCGTAGGTTCACCACCACTGATGCAAACTAATCCAATACCCATCATAAAAGCAAACAAAATACTGAAAATTGGCATTCATTTACTATGTAACATTCCTATAGGGAAAATGTGAGTCAAGAAACAATCTATTTCAACACATTATATGAATGTTAGAAGATGAAAAGCAAAATTTACATTTTGTTATTTTAATATTTTTTCAACTGTACATTTTTGTGGTACATGATTACATTCCCATGAGAAGTTGGAACATGTATACAACATATCTTAATTCTTCCTTTACCCAACCCTACTCCATTTCTTGATGCCCTTCACAGTTATCAACTTTTTATTTCACTATTTATATTTTAGACAACAAAGATGTAAATGGTTTGTTCTTTAAAAACAGACATGGCTTTGAAAAATAGTACCATGGTTAATGCTAAGTACTGACAGGAAACTACTAAACACCTGAACAGTCTTTTCTAAACTGGGTTATTTCCAAACAATACTGAATTGGACTGCCAAATTATCTATAAATCCCCTATAAGACATTTGACATTTTCCTTTTTAATTTTTAGAAAAACAGCTTCATACAAGAGGAGGATATACAATTACACCGAAGGTATAAGAGTTGGAAAAATGAACAAACAAGACATAAATTAACAATAAAAGACACAAAAAATAACATCTACATAACATGAAAACAGAAATCCAGGCATTTTTAACAGTTAGCTGAAGTAAGATGACTACAAGTAAAATAGGGATAAAAATCAAGTTAAATTCATGTATATACACAATCCCAGGATATAAGAGTAGCACATAAACTATGGGTCATCAATCAGGAATGCAGTGATTGTACTAGAACAAAGATTTCTGATAATAAAAAAGCTCTAGGTAATTTGCAACAAGATCTTTTGAGTATGCTTATTCACAATCAAAATTTAGACAACAAGCCAAACAATCAGCAAAGACATTTTTAATAATACATTTAAAACTATGGCTGACACATGATCATCAAAATGTAGGAAAGACATTAGGTCACAAAACTCACAATTAAATGAGCACAATGAAACATATATAGATTATAAAGATTAAAGTCACAATAAAAATTGTATTTGTATGTCAATGTTTACTATTTCTTGCTATGACTTACTTTTTTGAAGAGATGGTTGGGGATCTGATTTAACAGGTATGTAGAGAAACCTAAAAGCTCCAAATTCTTTAAAGAGCTTACTTTCTAATTTTTAGCAGTCAGGAAAACACATCAAAACCAAGAACATAAATTAGGTTTGTAACACTAATAAAATGCTTCAGAGCAATAATTTACCAACACGAAACTCCACACTATTCAATTACGCAGGATTTTTATATAACATTCTAAAACCATTTTTTTCATAAATCCTCCATCATATTAACGTGAAATACAGAAATTATAAATGCTGAAAGTAGAATTAAGATCTCAAAGCGAATGTTTGTACAAGGAAGTAGTAAACACTGATTATAACATCTCTCAAAATTTCTCCATAAAATAGTAAGTAGGCTATAAGAATAGATGTAAGATCTTACTATGCAAAAAATTAATTTTACCTCATTTTTAATTATTAGTAAGTTGATATAAAATTTGAAAGGACAAAAAACAATCTACATGCACACTAAATTAAAATGGCCATATATATAACAATTCTAAAAACAAGCTTATTAGTAACCTGTATCCATTACAGATATTCCTAACAGGAGGGAATATTCATGACATGCTGTTTCTAATAATAAAAACAAGAAAGTCTCATTTCCAAATTATACATATTAAAATGTACCTGTATAAAACAACTTTCAACTGGGGAGGGTGAGGTAAGAATATCTCTAGTTCCAAACCTACACTGTCAACTCAAGACCATGTTTTAAAAAGGACTACAGTGAGTTGGGGAGACCAAACTGTGCTACACAGTGAGTTGAAGGCCAGTCTGAACTCCAAAGTGAGACTGCCTCAAAAATAAATAAATACATTAATTAAAACTTAAAATTTTAAAAGGGTTATGTGTACTCAGTGCCAAGCTCTTATGTTCAATCCCCAGTATCGCACACACAAAAACAAAAACAAAACCCTTAAAACAAGAAGACTTTTAAAGCCTCAGTGAATAGATTACTATTAAGAATAGGTAGATACTTCTGTGTACCATTTAATTTTTTTCTCAAAAATATAAAAGGTGTGTTAGGCAAAAAACATCTTTATGTTCCTCATATACTGTATACCAACACATAGCAATGAGATTTTCTAAAAGAAAAGGTATTTTCTTTTATGAACAGGAGAATCATTTATTTTTGATGATTGGAATTGTTACTAATACTTCTGATTATCACCGTAAATACCAATACTCAAAAACTGCAGTAAAGAACAAACCAGACATGGTATTTACTCTCATATATCTTATAGTTTAGAAAATGCAGAGATTTAACAAATAATAAAAAAAATTTTAATCTAGCTGAAAAGATAAGGAAGATCTCAGAAGGAACTTCTAAAGTGATACTTGAAAGAGGAAGGGCCAGAAATTTAGCTCAGTGGCACCATGCCTGTCGCGCAAGTTGAGCATGAAGAGATGAAGAGAAAACACAGGATTAACAAATGGGAAAGCAAGCTGGAAGCCTTGGCGATCAAAGACACCACAGCATATGCAAGCCATTTAAATAAGTTCAGTACTAGCTAGAGATAACTTCATAAGCCGTATTAATGACCTATGGACTTTATCCAAAGAACAAAAATCAGTCACTGAGTTGAGAATGGAAATAGTGTTGCTTTAAACTGAAATCGTTCTTAGTACTTTGTGGACAAATAATAGGAAAGAGAAGATGTCTGAGTGCGGACTTTAGTCAGAAGGCTAATACTGTAGATTTGCTCAAAACGGTTGTTTATGGACCACCATCACCTTACATCACTGTGCATGAAGGACTCTATATCGAAATCAACAGAATTTGTTATCAGTATAAACACCGACATACTGCAGTTAAAAATATGCAGACTTACAGTTTGGCACAACCTCTCTGAAGTCTCAGAGTCTAGTATTTTTTAATTATACCCATTCAGGAGAGCAGCAAGACAGCTGGAGTCATAAAGGGCATACTCTATAACAATTTAAGAGCAAGAGCAAATATTTGATAGAAGAAATCATAACTTCATGTTTTCTTCTTTGCCAATGAGATAACACCAGTACCTTGCAGAGACACAATAAACACTACTGTAGTAGCTGAAATGAATTTAAGTTTAAAGGTATCCAATGTTCTACTTAACTCCTGGTCTGGGTCTGAACTATAATGGTGAAAACACTAAATATAACTGAAGTGTGGGAGGTAGATGAGGTTTCCCACTCAGTAGGAGAGGAACATGTGGCATGGATGAAATTGCCACAGTAGGATAATCTAAGTGAAAAATGTCAAGAGATCCAATGAATAAGATTTAAGAGTATTCCACAGTGCCAAATGTTAACTCACATGTTAAGTAAGGTTAAGACTAAATTATACTGCTGACATTTAATTGTTCAACACTAGTGAGATTCTCAAGAATAATCTGTGTAAATAGGGCTGAAATCAAATTACAGAAGGCAGAGAAATAAGCAAGCTCTAAAACATAAAAAAAGGAACCATAATTAATATATCCGGGTATAAATGTAAAAAGGGAAAACAGACATGATGAGAGATGGAAGACTGCAGAGTTATAGATGGAGTGGTATCTCAAGTTGAAATATACATGAGACTTGAGCTTACTTAAAGTATTAGAAGTAATGAACATAACAGAAAAATAAAAGAAAGCAGAGATGACAGAACCAATTTTAAGGCACCAGGAGAGAATGCAACCTGCTGTTTAATATTCTCAGATTTAAAAATAAAGTATGATATTTATTAGAAGAGAAAGGCTAGAATAGGCTTTTCAAGAAAAACTAATGAATCTGATATTTTCCTGCAATTAAGCATGATTGAGGAAAGACATGTAGAAGGGTAAATTTTTGACAGTCACTGTGAAAAGGAGAACATGCTTACTAAAAAACTGTGAAAAAATTTTTCAAATGGAGGGGCTACTTGTAAGCAATGCTCATGAATTCAGAACTGTTAACCAACTATCAGAGTACATGATATCTTATTCTCTAGGTTCAGCAAAGTGACACGAAAAATGCAGATCACTGGCATCATCAAAAGTTCTACCAGGGACTGGGCATTTAGCTCAGTGGTTCCAGCATCTGACTAACAAGTGCAAAGTCCCAAGTAGGATCCCCAGCACCACATATCATAAGGCTGGGTGTGGTGACTCAGGCCAGTAATTCCACCATTCAGGAGGCAGAGGCAGGAGGACTCCCATGAGGGAGGCTAGCCTGGACTACATATTAAGTTCATGGCCAGTCAGAACTACAAGGTGAGACCCTGTCTTAAGAAACTTAAAACAAAACAAAACAAAAAAGTTCTACCAAGCAGTGTAGGTTATAAGATAATGGGAGAGAAAATCTGGGAGGTAATACATATGTAACAAAACAATTATTCTTACAATTAATTTTGATCTTTGTAGAAAGAACCTGAACAACTGATAATTGTGTATTAAATACACATGAACACTTATAACTTGATGTCAACACAGGCTGGTAAAATGAAATTCTCAAGTATACAACGTAACTGAGGTACTACATTTTATGAGATTAAATGTACCTAGAAATTATTTCAGATAAGATGTACACATAAGCTATTCTTCTTCAAAGAATTAATTACAATGCAGTAGTATAACTTCTAATTAAATTCCATTTAGCTGGTCCTTTAACAGCCCTTTTCTTCTATATCAGAAAAGAAAAAAAAAGTATGTTAAAAAATTTGTACTCTAAGATATGGTTCAAACTGTGAAAAATGTCATACAAATCATGACTCCTCAATTGTGTATAATGTTAAAACCTCATAACACATTAACTTTGGGCAACTCCATATAAAATTTGTATTTTCAAAGCTAGGAGATCAGGAACTGTGAATATTTTTTAGAAAAAAAAAATTCCAGTTGCATATCTATACTGGAAATGTAACACACAATGAGACTGTATCACCTGAGAGTAACAGTATACCAAAGAAAAAGACTATCTGAAAGGCAGACTGAAAAAATATTTGAAACTGCACTGTAAGTCATTTACCTCTTACATTTTGGTATCCTCTTCTTACATTTTGGTATACCTCTTCTCTTTACAAAACAAAATACTGGCTAAGAATAATATAATATATTCTGTCTGTAACATATTAACAGACTCAAGGACAAAAACCATATGATCACCTCAATTGATCCAGAAAAAGCATCTGACAAAATCTAACACCGATTTGTGATTAAAACCCTACAGAAACTGGAATATAAGGTTTTTTAACTCAACCTGATGAAAGTTATTTATGAAAAACCAATAGCCCGCATCATACTAAATGGTCAAAAACTGGAACACCTCACACTAAGATCAAGAACAAAACAAGATGTCCACTATCACCACTCCTGTTCAATATAATTTTGGAAACATTAGCCACAGCAATTAGACAAGAGAAAGAAATAAAAGGAGTAAAGATAAGAAAGAAAGAAATCAAACTCATTATTTGCTGATGACACGATTCTCTATGTGGAAGATCCTAAAAAGTCAACCAAAAACTACTAGACTTAATCATCAGATTCAGTAGAGTAGCTGGACACAAGATTAACACTCAAAAATAGCCTTTGTATACATAAACGTGCTCACTGAAAGAGACGTCAGGAAATCAACTCCTTTCCTAACAGCATCCAAAACAAAATGAAATATCTAGGAATCAATCTAAAAAGGAGGTGACAAGAATGCTACTCTGAAAACTACAGTACTCTGAAAAGGGAGATTGAAAAAGGTATCAGAAAATGGAAAGACGTCCCCTGTTCCTGGGGAAGAACCAATATTGTCAAAATGGCCTTCTACCAAAAACTGTCAAAGCTACTATATATATTCAATGCAATCTTGACTGAAATTTCAACAGCGTATGCAACAGAACTAGAGAAAATAATCCAAAAATTCATCTGGAACCAGAAGAGACCTGGAATAGCAAAAGCAATTTTAGGCAATAAGGACATGGCATGGGTTATCATAATCTCCAACTTGAAACTATACTACAAAACCACTGTGATAAAAACATCATGGAACTGGCAAAGAAACAGATCCAAGGATCAGTGGAATAACTAGAATATACAGAAACACCTTAAGATACACTAAACCATCTCCTGTTTGACAAGAGCCAAACACCCCCAATGGAGGAAAGAGTCTCTTTAACAAATGGTGCTGGAAAAACTGGGTTTCAACCTGTGAAAGATCAAAGCTAGCTCTATCTCTTTCACCATGCACTAAACTAAAATCAATGTAGATTAGAGACCTAAATATTAGAACAGAAACAATAACCCTGCTAGAAAACAGATTTGGTAGAACTCTTGGAGACTTTGGCATAGGAAAAAACTATCAACAAAACCTCATCAGAATGGGAACTAGCAGAAAGAATCAAGAACTGGAGTCTCATCTTATTAAAAACCTTCTACACAGCAAGAAAAACCACCTACAATACGGGGGAAAAAAAATTACCAGTTGTTCCTCAGACAGAGGAGTACTACCTAGAATATAAAAAGAACTTCAAAAAAAATCAGGCCCTCCAAATTTAAAGACTCAATTAAAAAACAGGCATCTAGTGGGCCAGAGATTTAGCTCAGTAGTTCCAGTGCCTACCTTGCAAGCACAAGGTCCCAGGTTTGATCCCCGGTAACCACATACAACAATACCAGGTGTGATGACTCACGCCCACCAGCAATCAGTACCACATACCACAATGCTGGGCATGGTGGCTCATGCCTATAATCCCAGCACTCGAGAGGCAGAGACAGGAGGACTGCTGAGTTCGAGGCTAGCCTGGGCTACACAGTGAGCTCAGGGCCAACCTGAATTACCAAAAAAAAAAAAAAAAAAAAAAAAAAAAAGGGCATCTGATGTGGTTTTCTTAATAAAATCAAGTACTACCCTGCCATAAAAAATAATTGAGTCATTTATACTCAAATAGACCTACCTTAAGGACATACTCATAAGTGAAACAAATAGGTCACAGAGGTGTAAATATCTTATTTTTTTCTCTGGTATGAGAATCTGTGGAGGGAGCCAAGAGCATACGACCAGCAGACTGACCCTCAGACTCTGGAAAGCCGGGTCACTCCAGGTGGATGAAAGCCAGCAAGCTCCCAAACCACCAGCGCCTGAGGGTGACGTGATGTAGTCTTCATCCTTGGATACTCTATTTTCTGTTCCCTAGATAGCTATGTCTGTAGGCTGTCCTGGTTTCGCACGTCCTTAAGGCTAGGATATTTTCTTAAGCTCATGGAGCTGTCTCCTTCTAATAAAAGGGTTAACTGTGACTTCAATCACATACTAGGGGGTTTTCTCCCCCACCACGTTTGCCTCATTGTCCTCTGACTCTGTTTCACTGTTATAAAAATCTGTTTCCAGCCCAATAAAGTTGTCATTTGCTAACCAAGTTACTGGTCAATCTCATTATGTTTGCAGTTCGTATCCCCAGCTCCCCTTCTCTCAGGAGACTCTCACAAAAAACTAAAGACGTAAATGAGTTCTAGAGTTCATGACATATTATGAAATACTAAATATTAAAGAAAATTGGGTTTACGGGTTAAGTAATGAGGGAAAAGAAAAAAATTTTACGGTTAAAAGAAGAAAATGTACATATAGGGTTAGAAGGTTCTAGGGTGAGTAGGTGAAAGGGAAAAATGAGAAGTCATGTCATACACTGGTACAAGTTCTCAATGTTGAGCATAATTGTGATGTGTATATATAATGTACTGATAAATAGTCAAACAAAAAAGAATAAGTATCTGAAATGAACATGTTTTAAATGAAGAAATCAAGGCAACAATGAAACATGAAGAAATGCTCAACATCACTGGTCATTCAAGAAATGCAGATGAAAACAACACTGAGATTCCATGTCACTCCACGAAGAATGGTTGCTATCTCAAAATTAACCAACAACAAATGCTGGCGAGGCTGCAGGGAGAAAAGAACCTTTCTCCACTGTTGATAGAAATGTAGACTGGTATAGGAACTGTGGAGATCAGTGTGGAGATTCCTCATAAAGCTAGGATTAGAGATCCCATTTGACCCTGCCATTTCCCTGCTATGTATACACACTAAAGAATTAAAAGCATCATATCACAGTGACATACAGGTACCCATGTTTATAGCAGCTCAGTTTGTAAATCTTGGAAACTACCCAAATGCCCATTAACAGGACACTGGATAAAGAAGATGTGGTTTTGTATACAATGGAGTATTACTCGGCCATAAAAATAACAAACTGAGTCATTTTATACTCAAATGCATGTACCTTGAGGATATACTTATAAATGAAATAAAGAGGATACATGTGTAAATACCGTATCATCTCTCTAGTATGAGAAACTGAAAGTGTAAATGTGGTTCAAAATGTATGATAGGTGTTATGAAATAGAAAGAAAATGTGCCAAGAGAAAAACAAAGGGGGGGAGAAGGGAAAGAAAAATTTCATAGCAAAACTCCTCAAAAATGAAAACAAAGCTTATCTATATAGGGGAATGGAGACGTGTAGGGAGGGCAAGGGAAAGGGAAAAAATGAGAATCAAGATAATGTCACATGCTGGTACAAACTCTCAATGTTGAATGTGATCATAATGTATATATAAAATGTAGCAATAAAAGCAACTAAAACAAAAAGAAGAAAGGATACCTAGTAAACAACAATTATGTTGTTCTAAGTAGTAAAGCCTTCTTGCTACTTAAAAGATTTCAGTAATTTCCAAGTGGGACAGCAAGGAGAGAAATGCAATTAAACAATGGTCTGCATTCTATATAAGCAATCTTGATCTAGAGAAAGCACTAAAATATTAGAAACCACACTTAGTCTGAGTTTTTTAAAAAAAGGGAAAGGAAAAAACAAGAGTTAAGACAAAGGTTTAAGTAAAAACAGCAGATTCAATGGTTTCACAACAGTTTAATAGTTAATACTTACTGTTTTAATAATGGACTAATAAGATAATGTGGTAGAAAAAGTTGAATAGATCTCAAAAACAGAATTAGGTCTTATTAACTTAGGCACTGGAAGATTTAGGTATTTTGAAGCAAAGCTGTGGTATATAATTTTCAAAAGCAAGCATGACATGGGAAAACTTTTCTCCTTTTAGAAGTCTCTTATCTTCCAAATGTAACGATGATTAAAAAAAGGTGAATGATATGAATAAAGAACAGATCACAAACCTATTCAGAAAACAGCCTTTGAAAAAGAAAATAAGGTATAGTCTTACATTAGAGCCTGTCACAGCATTTAATCTGTGTCTACATTAATATATTCAGCCAAACTATTATAATAATAAATTACTTTGAAATTCCCATTGCAAGCTATTTAAAAATCTTACACAGATAATGCATGGGCAATACTAGCCAGCTATGTTGTCAAAAGCACAAAATCTCACATCAACAAAAACATATAAACTAATACAACCCTGTGATATAGAAAGCTACCATTATGATTATTCTTAAAAAATTAACCTTTTTTCATGACAATCACACTGTTTCCTAAAATTACCCCATTGACATGAATTCCTACCTTCTATGTTGATGTTCTTTCAGCCAAACCAATAAATTACTCTGAAACTCACTGCAAACCACATTAAATTCCACTCTTTTCAAAATCACAAAACTTGATACCTAAAGGCATTTGACAGACCTATATAACCAGAAAGTATTCTAAACAGAAACTTTTAGCAAATAAAACATTAAACTATCATTATCTTTTCCACAAAATAGATACATGGCAAATCTCAACACCTAAATCAAGTGTAAAATACAAACTTATGTTGGAGATAACTATAGCCATCACTCTTCTGAAAAAAGATTTATTTTTATGACAATTAAAATACTTTCCTAAAATTATCATAATGACATGAATTTCCATCATCTACAAAGCTATAAAACATTGCTTACTTAAATCTCTAATTAAGTTAAATCTCCACAGAAAAAAATATTACTATCTCAAAAGACACTCTAGACTTACTAGTTTTGCTTGTTGAGCATTTACTGGATCACCATACTGGAGCAAAGCTTGAAACTGGTTATTTTTTGTAAATGTGATTATCTTCAGTACAGCACCAAACTTAGAAAATATCTGTTAAAATATTAGATCAAAACATTATTTACTGTATTACTACTTATTTAATTTATATGGAAGTACGCCAATTAAATTAAAACTTACTTGGTGAAGAACATCAAGTGTTACAGGGTAGTACATATTGTCAATGATTATTCTAAGTACCGGACTCTGGGCTGGAGTCACCGCACTCTCACTAACCGTGGTGCCACTAAGAGGAGTATTTGCTGTCTGGACAGCTGTCACAGCTTGAAGAACTGCTTGAGCACGCTGAAAATTAAAAGGAAAAGAGGTTGAAAAACACATTCATCGCTTGTATTTTGCTACATGTTATAATGCTGTTAGTTTGTAATACCAGTATTCTACTGGTATTTATTTTTAAAAAGTAATCTAAGCTTTGGCACTAATTTTGAAAGAACAATATGATTTTTTTCTTCAAAGAGTAAGACATGTATGACAAACCTATGTAACCAGAAAATATTTTAAACAGAAACTTTTAAAGAATAAAATGTTAAAACTACCACTATTTTCTCCACAAAACAGGTACATGGAAAATCTTAACAAGATACAGATTATCCAAAAAAACAATTTAAATTTTTCAGAAAATTTTCAAACTGTAATATGAAGAATATATCAATTGTAAATATAACAACTGTAATATGAAGAATAAATCAATTGTATAGTATTATTTTATGTATGAGCAATAAAATGTTGCCAATTAAACTATTACAATATTTTAAGACACGTCTTGATTTCTGCTTTTAATGTGAAAAAAAATCAACAAAATTGAAAGACATTACAGTATTTTTCAAAATTTTGCCAATCAAATGTTAAATGCTCCAAAAGATATCCTCATCACTACTGTACATTTCCTATTATGACAGACTGACTGATAAGGAACTTCTATCGCTTCTGGAGTGAGAAAACAAATGTAAGGTCAATTATATATATATATATATATATATATATATATATATATATTTATTTATTTATTTTATATATATATATATAATATATATGCAGCTGTTAAATACAATAACATATACCTTGACGTTAGTTTATACTTTGAAATATTTATATTTGCAAATTTACAAAAGAATATATACATAGCATAATGACAATAAAAGAGAAAAGAATTAGGATATTTATGAGAATAAAAAAGAATGGTCACTGACTGAAATACAGGCAGGGATCATGTAGCCTGAGACTCAAAAATCTACATTTTCACTTAAACATATCTCATCACTTAATTAAAGATAATATTTCGAGAAACAATACAACTTAGTACTATTGGAAATACAACTGCAAAAAAATAGGTAAAGAATTCTAGAGTAACATTTATCTACTTAAATGTTTGAATATATTTCAAGTATATTTACCCAACTCATTGTAAATTTTTTTTTTTTTTGTAGTGAACATGGACTTTATCATGGCGTAAGAAACTCTTCTAATTCTTCTAAACTGAGCTGCACCACCCAAGTGGCAAAACGGTCTTGCAAAACCTGATACTACACGGCTTTATGAAACCCAGTCTCTCTTAAAAGCTAAGCTTGCCTTGTGCATGGGTGGACTACCATTAATGGCAAGCAAACAGGTCTTGGCCAAGGCATGGTTGTGTCCATCTGCTCAGGGTAAGGGACAGGGTTCAGTGTCCATCACTTAGAGACTGTGGTAGCCAGCACAGTCAGGCTGGGACTTAGGCAGGTACTGTGCCTTTTTGGGTACTGCCAAGTTAGGAGAATGACCCAGAGAACATAAGACCACATCAGATAAGTTTTCCATGTTGCTTTCTACCTGATTTGGATTTTGCTACACATATTCATCCACTGTAACAATTACAACTTAGAAAACACTAACAATCTCTTAGAAAAGATGTCTAAAAAACAGGAAGCACATGATCATGATATCCAATCAAACCAAAGAAAGATTCTCCCACAAATCCTGTCATCCAAATTTGCTTTCTCATGAGTACTAAACTTTTTTTTTTTTTCTGAGACAGGGTCTCACTTTGTAATCAGGCTGGCCCTGAGCTCACTACATATCCTAGCCATCCTCAAACTCACAGCAATCCTCCGGCCTCTGCCTCTTGAGTGCTGGGATTGCAGGCATGAGCCACCATGTCCAGCACTGTGGTGTGTGGTACTGACTGCTGGTAGGTGTGAATAACCATACCCAGCCTTTTGGCATTTGTTTACTAGGAATCGAAGTCAGGACCCTGCACATGCAAGCCAGACGCCGGAACCACTGAGCTAAATCCCCGGGCAATGAGTACTGACTTTGAGTATCCTTCCAAGTCACCATCTACATATGCAAGCATATCTACACATAATCTATTCCATATTTTGTTCACCATACTGGCCTGCCAAGCTGATTTTAACTGAACTTCAAATCAAAATAACACATACATAATGAAAACTTCTGTGAATAGAGCTCAATAAAATATCACTAACTGGACATCTCTATGAAATGATCACTCCTACAAAAGCAGTGGTGCTCTAAAAGTTACACTTTATATTAATGGAATTGTATTCTCCCAATTATTGAAAGGAATTTTGTCTTATATGTTCTCCTTTGCTCTCATTTCTTTCAATGAACATTATTTATGATATACAGTAATATTCTGTAGATGTGAGTAGTTTATTCATTTTTATTGCCACATAGCATTCCACTCAATGAATACACCAAAACTTACTCAATTGCTATTGAAGACTTAGATCATTTCCAGCTTTGGGATATTACATATGTACATCTTTTCATGCACACACATATGTTTTTCAAGTACAAAACTAGGAATAAATGGGCTTATTAACTTAAAGACCATGCATATGCTCAATCTCAGTAGACATTTCTTTCAAGTTCTTTCAATTTATATTCCATTCACCCATATGAGAGCTCAGCTTCTCTATATTAAAACACTTGCCATTATTTAACTGTCATGAGAAGTATGCAGTGGAAAACACTGTTGCTAACCCAGGCAGAATCAAATGTTCCCTGAGTAGGGGACAGAAAATGGTAGCAAGACTGAAATCAAGAAAAATCAGGCTAGATCATCTACCTCTACTTTTAAAGACAGGAGCAGAGAATACATAATCATAAAACAAAAAATATATGCAGCCATCTCCAAATGGGCTTTTATGGAAGTAATTTAATTGGACTTGTTTATTTCAGACACATACTTGGCCGCAGTAAAGGAATTAAAGATAGACAATAAAGATTAGTAGGGCCGGAAGATTAGCTCAGTGGCTCCAGCACCTGCCTTGCAGACACAAGGTCCTGAGTTTGATCCCCGGTAACCACATACAATGCTGGGCGTGGAGGCTCACGCCCACCAGCAATCAATACTGCATACCACATATCACAGTGCCGGGCGTGGTGGCTCACGCCTGTAATCCCAACACTCGGGAGGCAGAGACAGGAGGATTGCTGAGTTCGAGGCTTGCCTGGACTACATAGTGAGCTCAGAGCCAGCCTGAACTACAAAGCGAGACCCTGTCTCAAAAAAATAAATAAATAAATAAAGATTAGTAGAACATCTATCACAGTAATACAGCCAAAAAATTAGCACTTCTGAGCAGTATAAGCAGCACACATAGAGAAGATGAGGTAGCTAGTGAGGAAGAATGAATTGATGATAACACAAACACTAGACAGCTAATCATCTTGAGCTGAGAATAATCTTATCAAATTTCTGAAGTGGAGAAAATGGAACTAATGCAAAGAAAACAATAAAAATGTAGCAAACGGTTATATTAGTGGAAGTCACAGGAATCCGCTAAGGAACTGGCAAGTTAACAGAGAGGAGACTAAAAATAAAGGATTGACAGAAATATAGCTGATAAAAAAAACAGCTAAACTACTCTCTTCTCTGAAGGACTGACAGACCCCCTTCATTATCAATAAGCAAATACAAAATCCCTTAAATCAACCTCTTTCAAGAAGAGTTCTTTTTGGTTCAGAATACACATAAATGGAACTGGCTGGAAGGACCAGATAAGCATTCAACTCCGTAGTCCTCTAGAATATATATGTAAGTCCACTACTGTACATTCTGACCTATGAACATACAAACTGTACAGGTAGGGAGGGAAGTGAGAACAAGATAAACACAAAAGTTAACAGTGAAAAAGCCCAGAAATTTAGAATACCAGTGAGGTAGTTTCAAAATGAGAATTAACTTGTGTCATATACTGGTACAAATTCCCCAATGTTATACACAATTGTGAGATGTATATAAATTGTACCAATAAAGAATTCTATTTTTAAAAGAATGCTGTAATTAGAATCCACAAAGAATTATGAAATCATATATAAAAAAGATGACTTTTTTGTTTTTTTGAGAAAGGGTCTCACTTTGTATTTCAGGCTGGCCCTGAGCTCACTATGTATAGCCCAGGCAAGCCTCAAACTCAGCAATCCTCCTGCCTCTGCCTCCCGAGTGCTGGGATTACAGGTGTGAGCCACCACGCCTGGCACTGTGGTATGTGGTATTGATGGCTGGTGGGCATGAGTCACCATGCCCAGCATTGTATGTGGTTACCAGGGATTGAACTCAGGACCTTGCACTTGTGAGGTAGGCACCGGAACCACTGAGCTAAAAAAGATGATTAAAGAATACTGAATGACAGTTGAAAATTTCAAATCTTACTTCAAAAATACTTTTTACAACAGAAGGAAATTTATACTGATTGTTCTGTCTGAAATAACCCAGATTGGACGGTGTGGCTTATTCCCTAAACCCTTAAGTTATTAGTCCAATATTCTTTCTCAGACTTCCAGTGGTTATCTCTATTTAAAATTACAAGTTCCCCCTCCCATATATATCTTCTTATAAACTCCTTATTTTTATTACTTATATTCCTTTCTTTTGAATCTAAAATGAGAACATGGGGCTGATGGTATACTTAATGATAGGGTGCTTGCCATCACACAATAATTGTACAAAAAGGACTTCAATATGGAATAATCCTATTTATTACTTCAGAGGTACTTTTCTTGACAGGATTCTTTTTTGAGACAGGGTCTCACTTTGTAGTTCAGGCTGGCCCTGAGCTCACCATATAGACCAGGCAAGCCTCAAACTCAGCAATCCTCCTGCTTCTGCCTCCCGAGTGCTTGGATGACAGGCAAGAGCCTCCAAGCCCAGCCCTGTGGTATGTGGTACTATTTGCTGGTGGGTGAGTCACCACACCTGGTATTGTTGTATGTGGTTACTGGGGATCAAACTTGGACCCGCGCTTGCTAGGCAGCTGCCAGGCAAACTACTGAGCTAAATCTCTGGCCCTACAGGATTCTTTTTACCCTTTTACTATTCCAGTTTACCATGTGTGAGACCCTATGATGTCCAGTACCTCTAAAATAGAGTAAAATAAAATGAAAATGTATTCATGAATTAGTTTAATAAAAACTAATAAATCCACTTATGTTATAAGAAGCCATTTTAAGAGAACAATATGGTAAGTGAAATGAATCAGGCACAAAGTTAAATACCATATAATCTGCCTTGAATGATCATTCCAAAAAAATGGAACTCATAAAACTAGAGAAGATACAGATAGCTAGAGAAAATGGGAGTAGGGTATGGGAGTAAGAAGGGGGATTCAGGAACTCCCAAGACAACAAGCTTTTAGTTAAAAGGGACAGTTCACTCTGATCTACCACACAACAGGGAACTGCAATTAAAATAACTTACTATATATTTTAAAACAGCTAAAACAGGAGATTTTTAACATGTGCCTGCTAGCCTATCTCCTCAGGCATCTAATACCACTGTAATACAAATTGCCAAGAACATAACATGTTCAAATCAGAGCTGCCCAGCATCCAGACAAGTTATGGTCCATGATGAATGTGTTAAATGGTCTCACCACAAAGAAATGTTAAATAGTGGAGGTGGTAGACAGAGTAACTAGTTTTATTTGATGGTACTGCAACATGTATACATATCAAAATATCACAAGGTACCCATAAACGTATGTACTATTAAAGTAACAATAGGGAATAAACGTTTATTCTGGTGTATTTCATGATAAATTCATTTTCTCCCCCAAGACAGGGTCTCACTTATGTAGTTCAGGAGAGTCTTCAACTCACTAGGTAGTCCAGGCTGTAAATGAACTCAAGGTGATCCTCCTACCTCAGCCTCTCAAATACTGGGACTACAGGTATGTACCACCACACCCAGTTCTTCATGATAAATCCTTAGAAATACTTTTTCTTGGGCCAGAGGGTTAGCTCAGTGGTTCCGGCGCCTGCCTCGCAAGTGCAAGGTCCTGAGTTTGATCCCCGGTGACCACATATAATGCTGGGCGTGGAGACACGCCCACCAACAATCAACACTGCATACTACAATGCCGGACGTGGTGGCTCACGCCTGTAATCCCAGCACTCGGGAGGCAGAGACAGGAGGATTGCTGAGTTCGTGGCGGCTTGCCTGGGCACCACAGTGAGCTCAGGGCCAGCCTGAACTACAAAGTGAGACCCTGTCTCCAAAAAGC
>PVIC010006741.1:0-53225 GCA_004025085.1 Thryonomys swinderianus
AGAAAAAGAAAGAAAGAAAGGAGGGAAGGAGGGAAGGAAGGAAAGAGGGAGGGAGGGAAGGAGAGAGAGAGGAAGGAAGGAAGGAAGGAAGGAAGGAAGGAAGGAAGGAAGGAAGGAAGGAAGGAAGGAAGGAAGGAAGGAAGGAAGGAAGGGAAAGAAAGAGAGAGAAAGAAAGAAAGAAAGAAAGAAAGAAAGAAAGAAAGAAAGAAAGAAAGAAAGAAAGAAAGAAAGGAAAGAAAGAAAGAAAGAAAGAGAAAGAAAGAAAGGAAAGAAAGAAAGAAAGAAAGAAAGAAAGAAAGAAAGAAAGAAAGAAAGAAAGAAAGAAAGAAAGAAAGAAAGAAAGAAAGAAAAAGAAAGAAAGTAAGTAAGTTAGTTGCAAGTGCCACCAGCTTGGGTTACATAGTGAGTTCCAGGCTGGCCTGAACTACACAGCGAGACCTTGTTTTAAAAAAGACCATGCCGGGCATGGTGGCTCATGCCTGTAATCCCAGCACTCAGGAGGCAGAGGCAGGAGGATTGCTGAGTTCGAGGCTTGCCTGGGCTACAGAGTGAGCTCAGAGCCAGCCTGAACTACAAAGCGAGACCCTGTCTCAAAAAAAAAAAAAAAAAAAAAAAAAAAAAAAAAAAAAAAAAAAAAAAAAAAAAAAAAACCAGACCAAAAAAATGTGTTATATGTTTTTTTCAGTTATTATCCTATATGTATATATACAGAGAGCTGTATAAAAATTACATAAAACGAGACAAAGTTCCAGTGGCAACACACCTTCAAGCCTGCTCCTCCTTTCAGGAGCTCTCCTCTAATGAACTTCCTTCCTATTTACCAAAAAAGAAAAGAAAAAGAATTTCTTGCTGTGAGACCTCACTAAGCAGAGCAGGGATGGTAGTTTTCAGAACCCCCAAGGGATGAACAGCAATGCACAGAGAGAACTTGAGAATACTTTTTAAAGGACCCACAGGCCACACGAGACACGCACTGTAGGGGAGGTGAGCTCCCTGCACTTCCCGAGCACTGAAGAGGGTGATAAGCAGGATCTGATGGTAAGAAGACTTCCGGCCCATCAGTTAAGCAGGAGCAGAAGCTACCAGTCAGGGGGCTCCATACCTTATCTGTGCCACGTGTAAAGTTACGTACATATTAGCCATAGAAAAGTCCCTGTTTTCTGCCCTGGTAATAAATACTGTAATAAAAGGCGGGGCAGGAACAAGGTCAGTGGGGAAGGTGGAAAGGCTACCAATGTAGAGTATTTCATGTTTTAGGGACATACGTAGAATATGGACGTCTAGCTCCTCCTGCACAGGCTGTGTCAACAGCATGTATTAATGGCTGCAGTTGGAGGGAGGGAGAAAAGTGGAACAAGGTCAGACTTAGCCTTGCCCCAACAAAGTCCCGACTCCAGCCCTGACTAGCTGCACAATGACCAAGGGCTTCTTCACTTCTCAGGGGCTCAGTTTCCTCAGCCGCAAAACATGAAATAAGTATCCACCATCATGTGTGTTGCGTAGAAAACAAATATGTCGGCTCATGTGAAAGGAGACTAGGACTGTTATCACTACCACAAAACCTGCAGGTTGAGGCCTTAGACCTTGGGAATACCCTTCTCCTGTTTCCCACCCTCCCTCACCCATCTCTTGGCCAGTTCTGCTGGGCACAGACTTTGCCCAGCACCAACACCACCGCTCTGACCAAACACTGTACCTCCTTCGTCACCCAGACTAGGCTGCCTCCCCCAGCACCCTCCTTTCACCTCCTCAACCTACGCCATTCTCAGAAACGGGGGAGAGGAGGGAGAGGACACTCAGAACCATCTTCCCACTGCCAGGCTCTCTCTCTCCTTGCCTGCTCTTCAATGCCATGCTCCGAGGCACTCACACACTGGCCTCTCTGCCGCTCCTGGATACTAAGCTCGTTCCTGGCTTGGCACCTCGTATTCGTCTCCTGGGTCTTTCACAAGGCCAGCACCTTCATACCATCCCAGGCTCAGCTGACGAGCCATCACCTGAGAGAAGCTCTCCCGTCACCCCGGCCATCCGGCCTCCCACAGCCCCCTCCACCTGTCAGGTGTGTCTCTCCCACATTCTGCTTTAATGACTTCACAGCATTATGCATCCCTCTCCAAAATTATCTTATCAACTTGTTTATGTCTTTATTGTCTGTATCCTTCAGCCTGCACATAAACTCCAGGACAGGTCTCAGGCTCTGTCCTCAGTCCCTGAAACATATGTAAGACTCGATAAATGCTGAATGAGTAAGTCAGCAATTGAATGAATTAATGAATTGCACATCACTGCACATCAAATATTCTCCCAGAGGGAATAAATGTGTTGTAATCTCCAGAAGCCAAGAGGCCCTTAGATATAGTGCAACATAATGCGTAACTGATCCCAAAGCATCCAAATGATTTCAAGCGTGCTATTGCTCTCAAGAATTTATGAGCCAGACAACAGCACTGGGGTCAGAGCTCGCCCCGGGCCAGGCTACTAAGAAGGACCAGCCTCCCCACCAGAGCAGAGCCCTTTATTGTTCTTGTGTCTAGGAATGGAGGGCCAGGTCAGAAGAAATCCAGAAACTCAAAAGCCTCTTGCCCCAAGCCAAAGAATTAATCCTCTGGCACAGAGCAGGGACTCTGCAAGGACTGCAGGGTCAGAAAATACATGGTTTGGGAACGAGAGAAAGTGAGGAAAAGTCAGTGTTAACAGCCTAAAGTCATCATCTCTCCGTAGTCACACACAGGCCCCACCCGGGTGAGGGCAAGGCCTGAAGCAGCCTGCTCACACGGTGAGATCTTGGGGTGGTTTACCTCTTTCCTCCGCAGGCCAAGACAGGGGAGCAGTAGCAGAGACAGTAAATACAGAATGAATGAACGCAAAACCAAAGATAGGAAAAATACCAGCAGATGAGGCATCAGCGATGCAGTCCTCCCATACTCATTTCTAATATAAATAAAAGTTCAAAAGAGTCAGTGAGTACCCTTGGGGTAACTGAATAATAGATGAGGAGAGGCTTCTCTTGGGAGGAATATCCCAGCTAATAGATGAAGAGGACATAGGGTTACATTGCCGCCATTTCTGCAAACCCCACATGACATCGTGGATCTAGACAAGTCACCCTTGGCCACTGACCCTCCAGAACACCAAGACAGCAGGCTTCCCTTCTAAGGGACAGAAGCATGCACACAGAGGCCAACAGAAGGTCCTGCCCTCCCTGTCACATATGAAGGAAACATGGACAGAAGAAACCAGAACAAGGACACAGGCAGGCACACCCAGACTGATCCTGTACATTACAAATGGCATGGCTTTTCTCACCATATGAACTATGAGAAAAAAAGAGGGGGAAGAGATCGCAGAGTAAATAAAATTTAACACAAACTGGGAGTGGGGACACGTGCCTGTCATCCCAGCACACAGGAGGATCGCCCAGAGTTCAAGGCCAGTCTGCGCTACCTAGGGAGTCTGGGCTGCAAGGCCAGCCTGAAGTACACAGTGAGACCCTGTCTCAAAACAATAACAAGACTTAGCATGCGAACCAAATCCAATACAGGATCTTGAATGGAAACAAACCAATCCTCAAATGATATTTACAAGGTCTGAAGTGTGAACAGTGACTTGGATACTGGAGGAGGTATGGGGTAATTATTTTAATCATGAAAACAGTCTTTCATTGTATTTTTAAAGAATCTTTATTTTTACAGAAACACGCTATTTAGCTTTAAAATGCAGTGGAAGATAAAAAAAACCAGGATAGTCCTCAGTTAAGAACACCTGAAGCTATTTACTCATTTCAAAAGGTGTCTAAACTGAATACAGGTGGAGCTCAGACTAGAAGAAAGAGCATGCAAATCAGTGATACCTTGGTCAAATTCATTTTGGTGCCCCTCTACCACCATGTGTCACACAGCCATTAAAAAGAACAGATTTGGCTGGAGAGTGTAGCTCAGTGATAGAATGTTCTCCTAGGGAGCTTAAGACCCTGGGTTCAAACCCCAGCCCTCCAGGGTGGGGGTGGGGGCTCTATCGATTAGCTCCACTTCTTAGGGAAACCAAGGCACAGAGAAGAGAAATACTAGGCCCAGAGATTAGGCAGCGTTGGGATGCAGACATTACATGAAGTGGCCTCTCCCCAATTCTGCCCCCAAACTACTGCATACGGAGCTCAGAGAACAGCTACTTGTCATGGAAGCAGCTTCTCTTCCACCCTGTACACTATTAAATGGCATCAGGCCTGAAAAGTGACAACGTGCGGCACAGCAGCACCAAGTCCATGGGCACCTCAGTGCTTCAGGCTGCTGGGAGAAAACTGAAAGGGCCACTGACCTTACTCCCCCAGCTTGGGGAAGTCCTACCTAGGATATTCTTTACAGAATCAATCGCTGACACCAGGAGCCAGAAACAGATGAGAACGTGTCAGCTATTACACAGTCAGATTCTTTGAGCTCACCATTTAATTAAAACCTGCTCAGCCCCAGAGCAAGAATTATTGCCTATTAAAGCAGAGGAGACCGATAAACTGTGCCTTGCCAAGGTATCTGCTGGCCTCCCTGCTGCAGAAAGGCCCAGGGGAGCCAGCAGAGAAAGTCAGCTTCTGTATCCAGGTGGGTGTGCCATGGGGGTGTCTCCTACAAACCCCTCCCCACATGATGAATCTGAGGTTCTCCACACTCTAGTGGCACGGATTCCTGTGCCATGCCCATGCTCCCAGAAAGCCATTCCTAGGGCTCCGCAGCCTGCAGGGCTGAAGGACAGAACGCTGAGGCTGGCAGCTGCAGACAGGCTCCAGAGAACTGCTAAATGACCACAGGAAAGCAGGCAGTCTGCCACCCCCCACTGCCACAGGTTCCTGGATATGCTGACGCTCTAATCAAACCCCACAGAGACCAGCCAGCAAATCCTCAGACAACAGGGTGCCCGATATCACAAATTCGTTCACAGAGTAATTTATCCTGCACCTATCACACACCAGGCACAGATCTACAAGGACAAAGGGCCTGCCCTTCCACGGAGTCTTCACATGAGAAGCACATGATATGTCAAGTGTGAATAAACGCTTCGATGAAAAATAAAGCAGGGTAAAGGACTAGAGGGCTGGGGATGTAGCTCAGTGGTGCTGTGCCTACCCAGCAAGCACAAGGTCCTGAGTTCAATCACCGGTACAAAGGTGGGGGGTAAGCACACGACTGAAAAGGTACTATTTGATAAAGAGGTCTCAGTGAAAAGGTGACATCTAAGCAGAGTCCTAGAGAGGGAGGCAGCTTTGGAGATACTGGGGGAAGAGAATCAGCAGGGGAGGGTGAACGGGAGAAACAGCCAAAGGCCAGAGTAGCTGGCATGTAGCAAACGCGAGATATGGTCAGCAAGGAACCTGGAGACCTAGAGTGCTGGCGTGGGGACCACAGAGGGCTAACATCTGACTGAACACCACTCCTCCGCACCCAGGATCTGTGCACTCCGTCTCCAAGGCTCAGTGGGGACCGATTCTCGCCATTTCCTAAGAAGGGACTGAAGAACAGAACTCCCCTGGGGCCGCATAGCTGGCCTGCGCCAACCAGGCTGCGATGCCCCACAGTCCCTGGCACAGAAGCCTGCATTCAGTAGAAGCTCAAGTAAAGGAGTCACCACCTCATCTGGAGGGAAACGTCCTCCATTTTCTTCTGCTTCCTCAGCACTCCGCCCCTCCTCTCCTCACAGTTGGGAGCAGACAGGTAAACATCTCATGGGAGAAGGGGGAAGAGAAAACGAAAAAAGCCAACAGACTAATTTTCACAAAGAAGAAACACATGAACTTTCTCTACAAGTCACTACCAAAGTTAATAAACATTGCTCACCCAAAAGGCATCCCGGAACACACACAGCCCTGATCACAAAGTACGTGGGTGGCTGTTAGGCTGGCCCCAGGTGCAGCCCCTGCCCTGGGCCTTCCCAAGGCGAAGGCCACCTGCCCAGGCTCTCAGGCCGACCTAGGGTGGGGCCTCCCACAGCTGCTGTGGGTGTCTGGAATGCGGAAACGACAACCTGCCGTGCCAGCTTCTAACAGCAACTTATTCAACTGCTGCAAGAACGCACCAGCCGCCAGAGTTCCCGGGAGCGGGCTGGTGTTCTGAACAGGCGCATTCCCAAAGAGGGCTGTTTGGCTAGTCCCTTTGGAGGAGGAAAATAAAAGGATTCCTTACTCATCAGGCACGTGGTTTGGAGAGTCTGAATGGGCTTAAGAGAAAGCTCAAAGGTAACAAAGACATCGGGCCTGTTACCTCTGATTCAGGAGCAGGCCACCTGTTCAATAGCCAGAGCCAGGGCTGGATGCGTGCCACAGCACACCCGCGCTGGGCTTGCAGCTGGCTGCTTCACTCAGCCTCGCAATCCAGAGGTGGGCTTTCTGGCCCCTGTACACGGAGCCCCAGCTCACAGGCAATATAGTTAATGATTAAACACTGTTGCTGGGCTCCTCCAGCCTGCCTCGGACACACAACTGAACTGGCTGAGACTAAACTGGCCAAGACTAACGACCATCACCACAACCCCAGCTGCTGTTCTAAGCACTGCATGTGAACATCTCTGCAGTCTGACAGCTGCCCTCTAAGTCGGTGCTATTATCATTCTTACTTTACAGCAGAGAACAACACTGGACGCACAAAAATCGCAGGCTAGAGTCACAGAGTGAGAAAGTGACAAAGTGGGGACTCAGGTAGAGCAACTCTGGAGCCCCAGCTTTTAAACACTGTACCAGATGTCCCCTGTGAGAGGCAGGTGCCCCCACTAGGCCTTGGTTTCCTCATCTGTAAAATGGGATCAAGTTGAAGATTCAGTGAGAGCTGTGTAAAGAGCACTTAGCACTGGCCAGCAAAAATGCCTTTATCACATCCTGCTCTTATATTCAATCAGATCCATGCCGTTGCCTTCAAATGAGGCAACAATCACCTTATGGTCACAGAATTTAAACTCTGGGCAGTGCAGGGGAAAATTAACAAAGGCTCTCTTTTGTAAAAAATTTATTTTATTGATATATTTTATATACATGTTAAACAAAGACTTTTAATTCCCTTTTTTCCCCTGAATAGTCAAGTCCTAGGCACAGCGATAAACAAGACCCATACAGACCCTGCCTGCTGGGAGCTCAGTCTCCTAACAAACTGGCAAAAACTACTCTTAGCCTAGCAAGTACCCTGTGCCTTAAACATGCATGGCAGGCCCAGCTGTGCAGCATTCACAGTACTGTCTGTCTCAGTGCACTTGACCCCGTCAAACAACTCTGTAGGACCCACCGTTAAGAAGAGTTCTACTTTTGGGCCGGAGATTTAGGTCAGTAGTTCCGGCGCCTGCCTTGCAAGCACAAGTTCCTGAGTTCAATCCCTGGTAACCACATACAATGCGGGGTGTGGTGACTCACACCCACCAAAAATCAGTACCACACACCACAGTGCCAGGCATGGTGGCTCACGCCTGTAATCCCAACACTTGGGAGGCAGACAGGAGGATTGCTGAGTTCGAGGCTTGCCTGGGCTACATAGTGGACTCAGGGCCAGCCTGAACTATAAAGCGAGACCCTGTCTCGAAGAAAAAAAAAAAAAAAGAAGAGTTCTACTTTCGAGGCCTGAAGACGACAGATGCTCTCGGGCTCAGTGGTTTGCCCAAGTCACGCCCAGGACTCGCACAGAGGTGGTCCAGCTCCAGAGCCTCCACCCCATTCCTGGGCCCCTCTGCAGTTGTGTGGAGCAGTTACTTTACACTGGCCGTGAGGAACAGCAACAAGCATCCATAGAAAATTTCTATCTGCAAAAGGGATTATTAAATGGTACTATTTAGGGGCCAGCCAGTGGGACTGTGTCTGACCCTGCACATGCCCAACAATCCTCTGAGAGAAAAGGGAGCCTCCACGAGGGGCACCCTGCTGTGCAAGTAACAAGCACAAAGGAGTTCCCCGTGCCTCGGATCACACTCCTATTCTCAAGACCAGGCACAGGCGCGCGCATACACACACACTATCTTTCTGCCTGCTGTGTCACCCAACTTGGGTTTCCCTGAATTTTTAAACAGGTATATAGTATTCCTACAAGATCTGACACAGTGACTCCGGGCACTTATTTTCAAAGGTAGAAATGATGAGAGAGCAAAAAGTTAAGTTCTGATTAAGGCAGTGAAAAAACAACAAAGTTGGTAAGTTCAATGACCCACACATGAGTGGGTATTATGATTCTACTTCGCTCTGCTCATTTCTGCAGTGGACCCAGGTGCCTGGCCACCCAGTATCCATCCCTCAGTCTTTTCTTCAACAGCATTCCAATTTTATTCCCAAAGCCACTGTCTTCCCACTGCCACTCAAGACACAGTCACTGGCACCGTTCTGACTGTAACAGGAGGAAGTCTGGGGGGCAGGGCATCAGTGCCCGATTTCCTCACTCTTAGACACACAGCAGGGAGGCCTTCTCTCCCCGGGGACAGGGCCCCATCAGGGTGTGTCAACTGGGGCTCTGGCATCTTGTGGCTATGTGAGGAGCCAGAGGACTTGGGAGACACATCATGGATGGCAGAGTGACACAAACAGAGGGACTGGGTCCTCGCAGGCCTTCACAAACTGCTTAGTCAACCCTACTGAGTACCCCTGGCTGCTTCATTGTACCAGATCCTCAATCTCCTTACTTCAGGCCAGTTTCATTTGGGCTTTCTATTAAGGGTATATCTGTGCTCCCTAAGTGCCACTGCCACCTGGGGTGTTGTCAGAAATGCAAATTCCCCAAGTGGACCTACAGAATCAAGAACTCTGGGTGGGCCCAGCCTTGTGTTTTAGTAAGCTCTGCAAGGCATTCTCACGTGCCTCAGGTCTGAAACCCAAGTACACAGGGCTTAGGAGTTAAGCACGCGGCCTCAGGAATCAGACTGCCTGACTCCAAAGCTCATCACTGCTGTCTTCTAGCTGTGTGACCTTGAGTGAGTTATTTAAGTGTAGCTGCCTCCTTTGCAAAATGGGAATAATCAAGAGTACTTATTTTATGGAGTTGTTGGATGCTTAAATGAAGTCACTTCCTGCGAAGCGCCCCACTCTGTCTGGTATATACTAGATGCTACAGAAGTCACCTAGTGCCACAGCTGCTGTTGCTATTCTTACTGACTGCAGCCAAAGCGCATGAACTGCTATAACTTCCTGACTGAGCTCTCCCAAAGCAGGATCTGCATCTCCTTTATTTCACCCCACAGTTCCCGCCCAGGGCTCCACAAGAACCTGCAAGTACCTCACCAGCACGAGGGTCTGAGGAACAGGAGAGGTGAAGGTCTTTCTGCCACAGCTACACGGCAGCTTCTCAGTCTCCTCCCACAGCCTGAGCCCCAGAGGCACCCACTCTGACAGACGGACACTCTAAGATGGGTGCTCTGCCAGCTATCTACTCAGTGACTGCTCCAGGACCCCTGTGAATTCAGCTGGCCCTCAGGAAGCACCCCTCCGTTTTTGTCACACTAAACATCCTGCCAGAGACCAAGGTTGCCCTTCCTTTTGAGAACATCTGCGAATTTGAAGCTGTGGTACCAAGACATGGAGAGCCAAAGACTGACTAATGCCGCCTGCCAGGTGATAGGAAGAGGCAGTCTTCTGTCAGGGCTCACAGCGAACCTGATTTGGAGCTACAGGTATATAAGGGCTTTCACTCACTGTTGGGCCTGTCGCTGGCAGAGGAGGGTGGATGCAGGAGGTCCTGGACTGTGGCCACCAACCCTTAGGCGGTGGAGACTGAACAAATGCCTCCTGAGCCCAAAAGAAAGCTATTAGGCAGAACCTGATAAAATTTCCAATATTCAACCATTCTTGACCTCAAAAAGGCAATTCCATATGATTCAACATAATATAACCCAAGGAACTGACTCAAATAATGTCAAGGAACTGGTCACCAGGAGGACACTGGGATGCTGGCAGTCTCTAGGGGAGGGAGCCAGGTTCCTTGTGTTTTCTGTTCGTTTGGGCTCGTGCACACGTGGTCACTATTTAACATTTAATAAAATGTCACCAGCAGCCCTGCAGGATCTTCCTCTCTCAAAGGAAAACACTCTGTGGTAGATCCTAAGAGATCTGCAAACTTGTCACCTCTCTGCCCTCAACATTCTGCCTGTGCACACTGCTCTGACCACATGGGCTTCAGGGCCTTTGCACGGGCTGCTTCCTCTGCATGGCATATCCACTGCTCACACACCTTAAGGTCTATCCTCAGGTGACTCTACCTAAAACTCTAACACCCTGCATCTTACTGCTACTACCTCATATCTCTTTTCCTGATTACTTTCCCTCAGCACTGATTACCTGATTACTACAGGCAAGTGCTGAAGGGAAACATCTCAGAAAAGGCAGACCTAAGGAAGACAATATACATTTTGCTTATCTCCCTTTTTGAACCCCTCATTTGACCATGAGCCCCAGAAAAGCAAGTAGCTTTGCCGGCCTTACTCGCTGCCTTACTCACGTCACAGCGCTCTGCTCAAGAAGCACACAGTGAATAGTGAGTTTAAAAGCCAGAGGCACAGTGCTGTGCTGTTCTCAGATCCAGCATGGCAAGTCCACACCAGGAAACCGGAAGTCAGGCTGCCCACCCTGCAGACAGGGCTCCCGACATTCGCTCCACACAAGACACACGGAGCCACTACAGAAAAGCATGTTTCAAAGGCAAAGCGAGGACACAAATGATGAGGGGCTGAGGCGGAAGGTGAAGGGAGCCGGAGGGACCGCAGGACTTCCTCCCTGCGAACCCGAGGGCTCAGAGTGGTGCAGAGGAAGGGGCACTGGAGAAAGAGATACTCTGCAGATGGAACAAAGGGGCCCACACTCCAGCAGGATCAGACCGAGCAACTTGCTGTTCACATCAACCAACTCCACCTGCGGCAAGCAACCACCCAGCAAAACTCCTAAGTGTGTTCGGCTCTTTACTACTTCCACCTGAGAGTTTCACCTCATGCTGATTGGCTGGCTGTGAAGTTACAGGTCCCAAAATAACAAAGGCAACAGGAGCTCACACTCGGTGTGAGTGGGGAGCACGGGACAGTTGTGCAGGAGTTTTAATTGCTCACTTGACTGTAGGTACCATCGGGTTCCAGGCACTGGCACAAGCTGTGTCTTGCCTCTTTCCATCTTTTGTCAAATACCAGAACTGAAAGGGAGCACACTTGCAGCCTCCCACTGCAGAGTTACAAGCAAACCAAAGGCTGGCTTCTGGTTCCTCGTGGGGCCTTAACAAAGGCCCATCAGAGAGAGGAAGGCTCAGGTCACAGGAGCTGTGTAGTCTGCTCTGAGGGCAGGATCAAGGGAGGCTCTGAGGCCTCTTGTTGAAACAAGTCTTTGGAAAAAATGTGGGAGGGGCCCCCCAGGCAGGTGCTGCAGGGAAACAGATCCCAGCGAAGACCGACCCAGGGAGCCGGCATGCGCCACTGTGGCCCGAGCTGCCGAGAAGCTGGGGAGGTGCGGCCACTGGCGCCTCATCAGGTGCTCTCGCTATCACCCGATGCGTGCTCTGCGCTTGCTTTAGGGAAGCCCTGGGCCAAGTTCTGACTTGCGTAATGAAGGGGAAGAGAGAGCAGACATTTTCAAATGTACTTATTATTTAAGCGGACTGGGTAGAGGCAGAGGGTTCCCCACATATACTTTTGAGCTTGAAACACACGAATGCTGAGTGAATTCTGTTGTGCTTGTTTTTAACTCTTCATGATGAGTCACTTGAAACACAAAAGAGTATAATAAGCCCTCGATGCCCAGCTTCAACAGCTATCAATTCAGCCTATCTTGTTCACCTTTTGTGTTTATGCATTTGTCCCCTCCATGCTTTGCCCCATCCAATGACTGTGAAGCAAATCCCAGGCATTTTATCAGTTCACTCATAAGAATTTCAGATGTATCTTAAAGAATGATTCTGAAGGGCCGGAGGGTTAGCTCAGTGGTTCCGGCGCCTGCCTTGCAAGCGGAAGGACCTGAGTTCGATCCCCGGTAACCACATATAATGCTGGGCGTGGTGGCTCACGCCTGTAATCCCAGCACTCCGGAGGCAGAGACGGGAGGATTGCTGAGTTCGCGGCAGCTTGCCTGGGCACCATAGTGAGCTCAGGGCCAGCCTGAACTACAAAGCGAGACCCTGTCTCCAAAAAGCAAAAAAAAAAAAAAAAAAAAAAAGAATGATTCTGAAGCAGAACTACAGTATTATTATCACATCTGAAAAATTAACAATCCCTTAATTATACCAAATATCTAAATTTAGATTAAAAAAGGGGGGGTTAGAACAGGTCCCAGAATGACAGAAAAACCCTACACCCAGCGTGGCACTCAATCCCAAGGTCCAAAGAAGCCAGGGATCTGATGTGATTCTGCAGATGTTCCCAAAAAGGAGAACAGAGGCCACATGTGGGGTGGAGAGGCTGCAATTAGTGAGGCTAATACCAGCTGCTCACCCCCATCTGTCTGTCTATCCCACAGGCTGACACCTGAGAACCTGGACTGAGATCAGTGCCTTAAGTTTGAATACTGGCTTTGAGACTCACCAGCTTTGTGACCTGAACGTCTCTGGATCTCAGTTTCCCTGTACTAGAAATGGGAGGGACCACAGTACAGCACCGACCCATGCAGCGGGATTAAGTGAGCTGTTACACAAAAGCCCAAGGAACAGTGCCTCGTACATAACAAGAGCTCAATAAAGCTGAGCGTGGTGGTGCACACCTGTAATCCCTGCACTGAGAGGCTGAGGCAGGACGCCCGCAAATCTGAGGTCTACCGAACAACATAGCAACTTAGTGAGATCTTGCCTGAAGATGAAAAATAAAAAGGGTTAGGAATGTAGCTCAAGGCAAAGGTCCTAGATTCAATCTCCAGTTAAAAAAAAAAAAAAAAAAGATAATCGATGAACTCAGGGAAAACTGGCTAGTATGGGTACTTCTGTGAACTAGCTAGATGGGTACTTCCTGAGCGTCTTTTGCGTGTCAGGCACTGTCCAGCAATAGGAGGGAAGTATGCAACCCAGAGGCATGAACAAAGTCAGAATCCCCAGCACCTGCCTGTTCCGGCAGAAGTCCCAGATCCCTCCTGCCGCTAGAAATCCCAAGCCAAGAGAGTATGGAGTAGTGACCCTCTCGCAGAGTTGACAGGGAAGTCACAGTGACATCCCCTCCTGCCCCTGCCCACCCAGAGAGGTCTCTGGCACAGAGCGAGGCAAGACTCACAGCTAAACTCTGCTGCAGCTGAGCTCACCGAGCAGGACGAACTGCCGTGACACCCACCAGGCTGCATAGATGAGGGACAGAGTCGACAGACACAGGGGAAAGTGGCTTCCCATCCAGACAGTAGTTCAGAAATAAGTTTGCAAACAGGCTCAGCCTGTTCCTTGACTTCCTCACTCTCCTTGCCTACCCTCCTCCCTCATCTTCAGCTCCCCTCTTTCCTGAAGGAAAGGTCTGTGCCCACCAAACCTAGAGCTCAGTTTCAGGAATGGATCTGCCAGTGTTTCACTCCAGCACCAGCACAGATGGTCAGTGCTGACAACTCTGGGAATCCATTTTATACATATCCTTCCATAGCTTTCTTTACTTGAATCTCAGAGCCCATCCCACTCAAACACTCTAACGCCACAGGTTTAAATCAGTCATAGAGTGCGCACTGAGCATGCCCAACACCCTGAGTTCCACCTATAACACCAGTCACTAAATAAAGTAGACACCGAACTCCAGCTCAAATCCCACCCGTACCATTTCCCAACCTTCAGCGAGCGACACACTTAGCCTTTCTCACCTGCCACCTCGGAACACAGGTAACCCCCAAAGTGGTTACAGGACATGGTGCTGGAGGAAGGTCCCAGTGCAGCCCAGCCTCATCATTTTAATTGCTGGGTTGTAGTGTAGCACTTTACCAGTCCAAAAGGCTGGCACGGTGCTTAAAATACCCTGGATCCTGTGGCCAAAGTCCCTTGACTGAACTCAGCCAAATGAGACTCTCTCTACCCCTTGCTCGCTGAGTCTCATGTCAGCCACGTACAGTGAAGGCCGAACAGGTAACCTTGTTTGACTTAGTAGGCTCTGCCAAAGGGGCTTTCGTTTTGAAACTCTTTGGTTTCAAATACTTTTCAGCATTAATAAACCACCCCAACAGAAATGGACACTACCCTGTCTTGTCATCAGTGGGAAAGATACTGAAACATCCAGATTGCCCCTGCTGCCGCATCAGTGAGGTACTGTATGTAGCAAATACTTTGCCAGCCCAACAGCCTGGAAAGGAAGTGTGTCCACTTCCTCCATCTACCTCTGCCCAGGAAGAGGACCCAGGCAGAGAGACTGTGAAGAGCATAAGTCTGAGTCAGTTTCCTTATCTCTACAATGAGTTCAATAAAGTTATGTGGCTGGATGATCATCAGGATTGACAGAGGTATGTGAGCCGCTCATGAGAGCATCTTAGCAAACAGACTGAGCACTAGATGAATGGTTGCTGTGACTATTTTAGAAAAATTAGTGTGAACTTGAACGAATTTCACTCTTCCCAGTCATGCTACTGTTTTTAGTAGCAAATTCATCCTCACCTCGGACCTCACCCTTCCTGCTCCCTCTCTCTGGAATATTCTTCCCCAAACTCCCGGCACAGCTGGTGCCACTTGCTCATGCAGGCTCAGCTCAAGTAACTTTGGCCTCCCCGACCATGTGACTAATCACCTCTTTCTCACCACCATCCTCCCAGCAGCCACTTTCTACCCTCTTACCCTGTTATTTTTTCCATAATACTTAAAAACATCTGTAACTGGCAGGATCCAGCTTTTTTCTTTTAATTAAAAAAATCTGAAATTATCTTGTTTATTGTGTGACTCCCCTGCAAACACTGTAAGAGCAAGGATCGTGTATGTCCTATTCACTGCTGAATCTGCAGTGCCTACAATAGGACCTGACACATGGTAAGTGCTCAATACATTTGTCAGCTGAATAAAATGAGAGCAGTAGCTGACACTGGGCTAATGACAGCCTGAGTCTGCAGGCGTTTCATTCAGTTTCCAACCACCACTGAGGTAAAGACTACTCTCAACCCCATTTTGCCAGTGAAGACAAAAAATTCATTTATTACAGAGTGGCTGTACTGAGATTTGAAGGTGCCACTGAAGCCACCTTCTAACCATTACACGACTTGCCTATGAGAAGGGCTATTTCCCACAGATGCTCCCTCCGGGCCCTCGTCCCCAGGTTTGCCTTGTTCAGGCTGCCTTGCTGGCTCCTGTATTCTTTTTCTCAGCAAATCTTCTTCTTTTCATCCCAGGCCAGCTAGGTCTCTTGTTCTAAACCCCCAGTTCTCCAATGTGGACCCCTACCCCCCCTTTTTATAACTTTTTCTTATCTGCACCCGGTATTTCCAATGTCTTTGTTGGGCTGTTCCTACGGGCCCTGCCCACAGGATTTGGAGTTACTCTGGATTTTAAGGATCCCCTGTAACAAAGCCCTGCCCTACAAGCTGGACAGATTATCTCTTTGAACACTCTCTCTCAGTAACCCCCTTATGATTGAGGTACTAGTATCATTCTCATTTTCAGATCAGGAAACTCTGGCCTACAAGGACAAATGGCTTACCCAATGTCCTCCAACTAGTACTGGTGGGGTCTGAATTTGAATCCAGGCCCTGCAGCCCCTAAAGGTTGTTTTTAGTCACCATGCCATACTGTTCTTTGTTTAAGGAAGTAAAAGGCTTACTGGACATGTGCTTGCTAAGGTAAAAGAAACAACTTCAATGTCCAGCAATAGGGGAATGGTAAAATAAGGCTTAACCTCTCCATGCTGAAGAATGCACATCAGTAGAGTCACTAATCAAATGAGTCAGGCCAATATGTACTAACTTGACAGGATATGCCTAATCACTAACTGAAAAAATCAAATTACAGATGTGAGTATCGTGATCCTTACCCCTCTTTTCTTCAGGGGAAGGGAAGGGAAGGGAGGGAAAGGAGGAAAACAAATGATACAAGCACATATAGAGGGACATGAGTGCACAAGCCCACATCACTAAGGGCAGAGAGTGCATCTCTTGGGTTTACTCTGATACTCCATGACCTGTCAGTCAGCACTCAGCACTCACAGTCAAAATTAATGGTCATCCCTGGGGAAAAGGGACTTAGGTGGAGAGGGGCATTTTTTTCTTTTTCTTCTATATCTCTTTCCTTTTTGACATGTTACAATGAATATGTTTTCTTGCACAACTTTTTAAATCCAAATTAAAACCAGTTACACCGTGCATGCACACAAAGGCCACAACCAGAATAATCCTAAAATTCAGAGGTAATATTCTTAAAGAAAACACAATGCACAAACTGGTCCTTTTAGATCCTTAGCCTAAAAGCTAAAAATAAATGCCATATTTCAAAAGAAATGACTGTTAGATTCTTTTTATTAAAATGTAAGTACATCTAATTTATGTTTTGTAATTTATTAAACCTAATTTTGAAATCAATCAGCAAAATATGCACCAATCACTGGACACTCTAAATTCCAATTCTGACTTACCACCTACCAACTGCAATGTCTGAAAACAGGCTCACATTTAACTCAAACTATTCTACAGACCGCTAGAAAACCACGTGCTCTTGTCACTAACAATGGAGATCCATGTTTTGTTATATTTTTTAATCTGTCTTACTTCCAGAGATGACAGAGTATAATTTTTCAGAGAGAAATTAACAACTCAGCTCATCTTCGCCAGGCTAACATCACAGAAAAGAAATCCAGGTCCTCCTGCCACATCTGAGCCACTGCAGTCTAGCCAGGTCCACACTATACTCTCGACCCCTGATTAACACACATGTTACTTGTTGACCCACATTAGTCCTCAGTGGCTTTAACAGCTTGACCCTGTCAGAAAAGAGCTTCCCCAGGGTTTGGGGAAACATCCTAAACGGGCCAATGAAATGGTGTTTCTTCTGTGATGTGGAGGCTCTGTCCTTGCCAATCAACTAGCTGTGAGAAGGACAGAGAAGAGCAACTCCCCAGTTTCTGGCCTGGGTGACTGCATAAATGTTGCCCCGTTTGCCAACATGGTGACATCAAGTCCAGAGGAGAAGGAGATGAAATTGGAGATGCGTTTACAGTACCCAAGAATGGCCATCAAGAGACATCAAGGTAAGTATGGCTTTGAGACACAGTCAAGAGCTGGCCACACTGAGACAGTTTTAAAGCACCAGGACTGAGAGTGCAGCTCAGTGGCAAATGGCGCACTTAGCATGCACAAGGCCCTGGATTCCATCCCCAGCACCAAAAATAACAAACTAATCATTAAAGCACCTGAGTGAATACAGGGGGTGGAGGTGTTGGCTCTAAGTAGGAGGCTGCTGATGGCAAGTCAACACTAATTCTACTCAGGCCCTTATTTTTCAATTATGTTCCACAATTCAGTTTTGGGCAAGTAAACTTTGGGGAGGATAGGTAAAATGTACTACCCTTCACCCCACATTATATGGGTACAAACAGAAACAGAGTGATCCACCAGAGAAAGAGAGACAAAAAGAGGGGAAACAGAAGAAAAGACACATTTGTTAAACATTTAATATGTGCTTGGCTCCGTGTAAACACTAAACATGAATTATCTCCTAGAATCACCAGAACAATGCTGGCATAAAAGTCTTATGACTACCATTTCACAGATGGGACACTGAGGCTGGGAGCAAATGTGTGGGGGAGCTTAGGGCTGTCATGTCACAGCCCACAGACAGACAGTCTCTGGGCCAGATGGAGAATATTGAAGAAGAACAATTATAATACATAAGACCTGCTGTTTAGTGATGGATGGCTCAGACTGGGAATGCAACCTCAGTAAATCTTCACAATCTTCTGTGGGAATTTGTGTTATTCTTCCATATTTATAAACGAGGAACCTGAGGCCGCAGGAAACAAAATCAACTAAACCAGTTGTTTTTTTTGTTTTTGTTTTTTGAGTCTGGTGGGCTTGAAGACCAGTACTATACCCAGGGTCTCTTTCTCTCTCTCAGCAGATCTCTGGGCCACTGGCAAAATGCTGAACAAATACCACTTACTAAGAGCTATGTGCCAACTGCTGTGCTAGGTACTTCACATGGTATTCTCGTTGTACCTTCCAAACAACTGTATGAAGCGGCTACTGCTTAGGTCCCTATTTTATAGATAAGGCAGCTGAGGCACAGAGAAGTGTAGTCAATTGCCCAAGGTCACACAGCTGGTAAATGGCAGAGCCTAAATTTGAATCTGGATCTCTCTGCTTTCCAAGCCAAAGCTTTTGACATAATAATCTTGATTAAGAACAGCTACCCTGCACTGAACGCTAACCACGGACTCGGCTCAACTAACCGTGTGTAATCAATAATATCTTCACCTCCTTTCTCTAGGCGCTAACAATAACGCAGACATGTAATAAGTACCTTCCATGTGGGAAATGCTTTATACGCCGGATCTCAACCATCTCCACAGAACACTCAATAAGACATTCTCTTTCCCCGTTTTTCCGAAAGGAAAATTGTGCTTCGGCGCGGTTTCTCCAGACCGCAGCTCCCGAATGGCAGAGCCTGGACGTGCACCCACAGCTCCCCTACTCCAAGCTGTTCTCCAAGAGCTCTGGGTTGCACGTTTGAAAAGTTGAACCATGCGAACACGAGTCCCGCCGGGTACTGAGAGCGTGAGTCCCGGCGCCACCGCCCCCCATAGCCGGTGCCCACACCCGGCCGTCCGCCCCGGTCGCCCGCCTGCGCTGACCCTCGCAGTCCAAGCAGCCACCGATTCCCCGCCGCCCTTGCGCGAGGCCGCACTTGCACCTGAAGCCACATACCTAGGCGTCCTGGCCGACCGTTCCGCGGGCCCCTAGACCGCAGCGTTCGGCCCCGCGCGGATCGCTGGAGACGCCGCCAGCTCCAGTGGCCCGAGTGACTTCCAGGCTGCCCACTTCCAAGCCGCTTCGCGCGAGGCCTCCTGGGAACAGTAGTTTCGTCCAAACAGGCTACCAGTTGAAAAGAGCCTTGCGCGCGGGGGCTGCCGGGAGCCGTAGGCGCACCACTGCGCTACTCTCTGGGAGTGGTAGTTCACTGGTTGCCTCCGTGCAGCTAGTCTCCAGAGCACTTCCGCAGCCCCCTGGGACGTGAGAGGAGGCGTGTTTTGCGCGGATTCCAACCCGGGAGCCGCGCTCCTCAACCCGCCGAAACGGTTTCTCCTTTCTCCCAGCCCTGTGTGCCTCCTTTCTTCACTCGGTGGGCCGTCTCCTCTTTTCCACAAGGAGCGAGGCACTTGCCTCGCGGACGCGAGCTTCGAGAGGGGCGGGAGAAGCGAAGCCTTGCGCTAGACCGCCCTCGAAGGGGACAGGGGAGAAGGGCGTTGATGCGCGCACGCGCGTACGTCGGCCCGAATGGGGACCAAATTGTCGCGGGCCCCCACGGGACCTTTTTTTTTTTTTTTTTTAAACCTTTCGAACGCGTGCAGGGACTTGAGCGGGTTCTCGTGGCTGTCGCAGTACGCACGCGCGCCCACTCTTCGTCGCTACAGTTAGTCCGTTGAGCGCTCCGTTGCGGGGCTACCTGCTCGGTCGGCAGCGTCCTTGCGCGGCATGGGCGAGGAAGCTTCTTCTAGGTCCCTTCGCCCGCTTAGGAGTTCCTGGGTCTTGCCAAACACCCGGTACCGCCCCCAGAAGTGCCTTCGCAGGTAACAGGCGCGGCCCCTGCTTTAAAGAGGCGGACACAGCTGCCTTTCTGCCCTCGCGGGGATGAGTCTGTGTGTAGTCATCTCTTCCCTGCTTTGGCGGCTCCAGAGCTCTGCGTGTGCCGACAGACTCGGGCCCGCGGCCCCGGGACTGTTCTGAAGGCCGCATCATTCATTCGTTCACTAGTGGTACGTTGTCAGAGTAGCGTTTGAGTACCTACACCTCAGAAATTTTATCCACCTGCTAGCACAATCAGACTCGGAACCCTTATTTTTTTTTTTTTCCTTTTGAGACAGGGTCTCGCTTTGTAGTTCAGGCTGGCTCTGAGCTCACTATGTAGTCCAGGCAAGCCTCGAACTCAGCGATCCTCCTGCCTCTGCCTCCCGAATGCTGGGATTACAGGCGTGAGCCACCACGCCCGGCTCGGAACCCTTATTTTTTAAGTGATAGTGCCACTCCTACTCCATAAGGCCCATTGAGGAAAATAGCTGGATGCAGTCAGTCTTCCTTTCAAGAAACCCTATCAGTACCTTCCTACCTCAGCCTGCTTGGAGAGGAGAAACCTCGACAGATTGAGGATCTTGGTCCAATAGGGATATCAGGCCACCAACAGGGACGATCTCAAGAAGTACTAACTGAAATGTAATACAAGCTGCATGTGCAATTTTAAATGTACAAAATTCACTTTAATAATTTATGTAGCCCAAATATATCCAAAATGGTATTCCAAGTTATGCTGAATGAAAATATATTTTTGCTGTTTAGTTTTACAATTTAATTAAAATTAAATTAGAACTCTATAAGGTACTAACAAAGATAATTATATCATGGATCATAATAGTAAAAGGTTGGAAACTCTAGTGTCCCAAAATTTGGGTAAATAATAGTTTAGCCACACAATAGACTATACAGAAGGTGGCAACTGCTGAAAACTAAAGCAGTGCTATATATATTAACATATGCAAAGAAAATGTAGCCAGAAATAATAGCTCACACCTTAATCCCAGCACTTTGGGAGGCAGAGACAGGAAGACTGCAAATTCAAGTCCAACCTAGACAACTGAGCCTGGCAGGATCTCTTCATCCTCTGATCAGAATCCAGAACCGTGGATTGGCTCTTCGTCTTGAGTCTGCCCTCTTTTGCCTCCAAAGCATCCCTTTTCTTCTCAGACTTCATGTTGCTCACAGAGGAAGACAGTATCTCCCTCTCAGGGTTCTTTACAGATGAAGTAAGTAATGTGGACACTCTCCTATGTGCTCTAACCCACTCTACAGGTGCAGGATAAGTTTTGTCTGCGGCTTCCCCCCAAATACAGCTATCAAGTCTTTGTGGCAATATAGAGCATAGGCTCAGCCAGACCATGGGGTCCCTTCTGATCACCGTGCTTTAGGAGACCCAGGCCATACTGATTGGAGACTCCAACCACTCTCTGAACCTGCACTATAAGATCAGCCGAAGAGCTCAGTGAACCCTGGATTATTTAGCGAGGTGTGGTGGCACACACCTGAAACCCTGGCATTCTACTGAGGCAGAAGGATCCTGAGTTCAGACCCAGCCTGGGCAACTTTAGCAACTAAGTGAGACACAGTCTCAAAGAGGACAGGTGTGTGTGAAAGTGTAGCTCGGAGCAATGGCCTTGCATTCGTGTCTAGTATCAGGAAAAAAAAAAAAAGATTGTTGGTTCTTTTCCTTGTTTCCAACTCAAAAGCTATGGGGTTTGGACAATAATCTGCATTTCAAACAAGTTCCCAGGTGATGATGCTGCTGCCAACCCATCTGACAGACAAGGTTGGCCTCTATTGCCCTCTGGTGGCGAGATTATAAATGCAGCTCTCATGTTTCCAAAATTAGCAGAAAGTCCAAAGCAGGGGAATGCAAATAGAGTGGTCACCAGCCTGAGAACCAACCTACCTAAAACCAGTGATCATCATTGTTTGTTGCTTCAGAGTATCTCTAAAAGGCTTTTACAATAAATTATCGTGTTTGTTCTTTGCAACAATCCTGTGCCACAGGGAAGACCGGCGTTTTCATTTTACAAATGAGGAAAAACAACCCCATTGTGATACCATTAATGGCAGATACTTGTTTGAAGGAGATTGTTACAATATTGATTTATAATCCAGCCAGGAGAAGTAGTTTGTCTTCACATCTGATCCCTTAAGGGGGGGAAAGCCTGCAAGACCACATGTTTGGGCCAGGTTTGGTGGTGCATGTCTGTAATTCCAGCACTTGGGAGATTGAGGCAGTTGAATTGCCACAAGCTTGAGGTTAGCCTGGACTACATAGTGAGTTCAAGGCCAGCCTGAACTACACAGCAAGACCCTGTCTCAAAACAACAAAGACCATAGAGTGGATCCTTTCTACAGGTGGAGCAAAGTAGTCCCAAGTATTCCTTTTTTCACTGTACAGTAGATCTTCAAGTTACAACCCACTTGACATACAAACACCTTGGGCTAATTAGGTTAATGGAAGATTCATCTGCCTCTTGTTATCTACAGTGTGTCCCGGGTAAACATCCAAGTCCCAGCTGTATTGACTTAGTTACAACCAGCCCCCAAAAAACAGATTGAATTTGTAAGTCAACAGTCCTATTACAGTAGACAGACTTGGATTTGATAGAATCACGTAGGCCCTAGGGAAATTGTTACAAGGTATGGATTCTGGGTCCCACCTCCATGTAAGTCCAGGATAGGGCCCAGCACTTGGCACTTAAAAATGTACCCTTTCTCCAATAATCTTGGTGTAGGAGGTCCAAGGACCACACTCTGAAGACCTCCTGGCATCACAAAATATTTGTCATGGTTTTCTTTTTAGTTCCTAAGTTTCTGTTTCCCTCACCATAATATCCTATATAGAAAAATGCCAAGATTCAAACCTCTGATTCTTTTTGTTTCTGTTTTGAAGCAGGGTCTTGTTTTGTAGTTCAGGCTGGCCCTGGTCTCACAATGTAGCCCAGGCAAGACTCGAACTCAGCAACCCTCCTGCCTCTGCCTCCTGAGTGCGGGATTACAGGCATGAGCCACCATACCTGACATTGTGGTATGCGGTGCTGATTGTTGGTGGAAGTGAGTTACCACCCTTGGTATTGTTGTATGTGATTACCAGGGATCAAACCAGGGACTTTGTGCTTGCCATCCAGGCACTGGAACCACTGAGCTAAATCTCTGGCCTCCTGATTCTTTATTTACCTTCTCTAAGATTCAGTTTTCTTCTCTATAAAGCAGGGCAATACCTATGTCACATAGTAAAGACTAAATGAGAAGGTCTATCTTGTAATTGCTGACATATACAAAGCATTCAGTAAACATGATTTCATGGTTCTTGCTTTCTGAGTCCTAACTCTAAAAGTATCAGTAGTTAGCAGTCTTCTTTGGGTTCCCACAGGTGTTTAAGTAATGGTCTTGAGGGGGACCTGAAGAAAATTCAAGGTGATGTCTTCCACCAGACTCATTCCCCCCTGGAAGGATTTTAACAAGCTCATAAATGACATCATACATGAAAATAAGGTAACGTATAAATATGCCATTGGTTGGCCTCTGTCCTACAAAAATGAGCACTTTGGAAGAGTCAAGGATTATCCATGAATACAAGAAGCAAGCAGGATGAACTATCAAGACAGTTGTTACTTTAGTAGAAAGTGGACCATTCATTTCCAAATAAGTCTATAGACTCCTTACAAAGACACTTATACTAGATGAACGCTCTGAAGCATTCAGAGGAACCAGTGCTCTAGAATAAGAGATTTCCTAACAGAAGGGAAATAGTTCTAGCACTATGGCTAATACACATGGGGTATGTGTTCTTCCTATCAAACTTAAAGGCCAGATAGAATTCCTAAAGTCTTATTTGTGAAGTTTTAAACTTTAATAACTTAAGAGTTGCACTGACTTTTGAGAGATCCTTTTAAAGTGATACATTTGCTTGGATAATCTGTCTTATCCTGTTTTTCACAGTACTTTTAATCACAAGAGAGGATGTTAGAGGACAGATTTGGCTATTGTCACTTTGGGGATAATATTATTTTCTCTTGTAATCCCCTGTAAAATTGTTTATATGTGGCCTAAGGGTTCTGGTTTCCCCGTGTGTTGGGAGATTTCTTACAAGTGTAGAGATCCCATTGTGGCAAACTGTGGGGGGGGCATAACAGGAGGTAGGAGAGGGAAAATGTGATTTTGTGAATTGGCTTCAATGATGAATTTTGTGAGAATGTATTTGGTTTACATGTGCTCTGTCCTCTTAGTTTATGTCATGCCTCTCTCCAGGAACCTTTAGAGAACTTAAAGACTGATACAGTTGTGCTGAGTGACCGGTCCCAGATACTGTTCAAAGAATCTCGCTACCCTCAAAATATGCCACTTATATGCCATTACTTCTGTGATACACACTTCTTTGCTTCCCTCTGCTGGGTGACTCCTCATGTTAAAGAAATACAGGTAAAACTTTCTTTCCCTTCCTAGCTCACTTTCCAGGGACCAAACCCATACAGCTCTCAAACCAAATTGACAAAGGAATAAATAGCCCTTGAATGGCTATGACCTGCATCCAGGAACCCTCCCACCATCCTTTCCCCGATTACTACCTCCATGTTGACCACTCTTGAGTTCCCCTAAAGTAGATTGAAGTTTACAAAAGAGTCCTATCCTTTCCACGTCCACTCTCATTCCAACTCTCATCATTAGGGGCCAGAATCACTCTAATCTTCCAGTTGATCTTTCACAAAAGAAAAGTAGCTAAATATTTGGCCCTTCTATCTTTTCTAGGAGGTTCTACCCTATTCTCTTTCAGGCTGTGGTATGGACAAAGAGCAAATCTGAGAACTTGGTTGAGAAGAGAACATTCTTCATGACCGAGCAACTGCCACCCATCCAGTCAATGGTCCACACAGGACCCTTTCACATCCTTGTGGTCTACTGTGGTGAAATGCTCCTGCGCCTCTTTGGGGACCACTTTCAGGCATTTAAACCCCTAGGCACAGTGCCCTGCCACTTCAACATCAACTGCCTCTGCTATGACCCAGAAATGAAGATGCTTCTGTCTGGCACCCAGGGATCAGTTGTCACCTGGGTCATTGATCAAAGCGGCAGGGGCCTCCAAATAGCTCACATGATTCCTGTGCCTGGTAATGAGCTTGTCCAGGACATCATGCTGAATGGCCCCAATGGCTCCCTCCTAGCACTGTGTGAGACTGTGGTGAGAGCATTTGAGCGCCATGGCCAGGGCAAGCTGGGAGAGTTGAAGAAGTTCATATCCACGTGCTGTGGCTCGCCCATCACCTGCTGCTTCACCTGTTTGAATCAGGGCTTTCTCTATGCTGGAAACAAGGCTGGAGAGATCCAGGTATGGAACTTCAGCCACAGCCGGCCCCTCCACAGTTTCAAGGCCCACTCTTCATTAGTGGTATGTATCCGCAGCCGGTCAGAGGCCAACACTCTGCTGACTGCTGGCAAGGAAGGCTTAATGAAGGAGTGGAACCTTACTTCAGGGAATGTGCTTTGGCAACTAGAACTCGGCGAGGAGCTGTACAGCCTCCGGTTTATTGATGACACTATCTTTTTCTGCCAAACTACCTGTATGTTTTTCTTGCGCTCTCTGCCCTGCTTCTATAGCCTCTTCCATGTCTGTGGCTCTGTCCCCCTGCAGATTCATCGGGTCTGCTGCGGTGAAAACTGGTTCAGGATCCTGTGCGTTACAGAAGATGGCCTGCTGCGCTTTGTGTCCCCACTAACAGGAGCTCTTCTCCTTCTCACCTGGCCCTTTGCAATCCTGGACCAGGCTGTGGATTGGGCCTATGACCCCTGTAAACAGGAGCTCTTTGTGGCAACAGGGAGCACAGAGGTGCTGGTGTTTGACACAACCCGTAGTCCTTGCCCAGCCAAGTATCTTTTAGGCACCTCGCCACATTCTGAGGACTTGGTACTCTGCCTGGCTTATGGGAATTTCCACCTGGGCCAAGGGATAGAAGGACTGATATTCTCAGGGCACCACAGTGGTATGATAAGAGTACTTTCTCAGCATATCTGTGCCCAAGTAGAGAAATTCATACACTGTGGAGCTGTACTGGCACTCTCTACACTGTCTGCGAGGCTTCTGAGTGGCCGGGAACACTCTTTGTTGTGCTCCTATGGAATGGATGACTATATAAAGTTATCAGAAGCTGTGCTTGATGGGGCCAAAGTACAACTGCAGCTCCTCACAAGCATTCTCAGCAGCTGTCACCTGACACAACTGGTACTCTTGCCCCACGCTGTGGGTGCCATCACAGACACTAACTGTCTGCATCTCTGGAAGTTCCATGATTTTATGTCCTATACACCAGGGGAAGGGTCGACATTCATAGAGACATTGCCTCTGCACCAGTGTACCATCACTTCCTTTGATGTCTGTTTGTCCTTGAGTCTTTTTGTCACAGCTGGTAGGGATGGCTCTGTCCGGATCTGGGACTTCTATGGTAGACTCATAGCCATGTTGGACTCATCTTTGCATTTTAGCTCAGTCTGCTTTGCAAATGACCGGGGTGACTTGCTTGTGTCTTTCAACCAGGGTGTTTATCTGGTATCCTGTTTAAAACTGCTTCCCCCTAACCTGCTTTCTCTCCTTTCCTTAAGGAGTATAACAGATGAAGTGTTGGAAGCCCCTAAGCCTTTCATTCCAAGCTTCTTTCTCTCTTTTGAGACTGTGTTTTTGCCCAAATATATCTACATGAGTCAAGGAAAACTGGAATTAGTGGGTCTTCAGGACCTTGTCAATAAGCGGGCCATTGCCTTTGACCATTCTGTGCCACACGTCATAGAAGAAGATGAAGACGGTACTCCTGTGTTACTGACTTCCTCCAAACTGCGGGGGAGGGTGGACGTAGACAGGATAGAGATGAGAAAGCCTCCCCGTCCCCATTATGTAGTTCCTCCTCAGTTACAACTGACTTACTGGGATGGACTCAACCCTTATCAGATATTGAAAAGCTACTTTGGTCATGGGCAGGAATGGTTCCTTGCCCCTGATTGCTACATCCCCAACTCAGTAATTCGTGCCCGTCTTTGGCCAGAGGGCAGCCCAATACATCTACAGTGCGACCTCCACTCACCCCAGTGGGAATTAAACTGGGAAACACCTCAACCCTTCTTCTGGCACAGCAGGGTAAGGCGTTTAAGTGAAGCACAGGAAGATGAAGAGAAGGAGGATGAAAACTTCCTAGCAATGAGAAAATCCAAGGATGGAACCTACAGTGTCCTTACGGACTCAGCAAACCGTAGTTGGCTGGGAAGAAAAATGAGTGAAATAGCTATCAGTAACCTCATTGAGACAATCCTCAATGTTATGACCCATGCTTTCCCACTGAAGTACCAATGCTGTATTGGTGCACTACGGCAGATCTTTGCCTCTCACCAGGTGTCACCATCCCTGCGCTCTGAGACAGCCCATCGTCTGCTGGATGATATAACCAATTCCAACCCACTGATCCGGGAGCTAGCCTGGGAAGGGCTGAAGCGTCTTGGAATGGTCACTCATCTCTTTGCCTTGCCTCTTGCCCAAGGGTTAATGGATAAGGATGAAAGAGTGAGGAATAAGGCCCTTAACATCATAGCTGATATTGGAATTCACTCTAGGGACTCACTCTTAAACTTGATCCAGAGACAAGAGACCTTCCAGGAGATAAAGTAACTTGTTTGTACTTTCCTCAATTCTCTAGCACCTGTTAATTTTCTTCTTTCTTCTCCATTCTCTTTTTTCACCATCTTTTTTATCCTTGTTAATTAGGCCTCCCATGTCTTTTTTCTTGTTGCAATGACATCGTGGCCAATATCAAGTGGTACTGTGCCTACCTTACAGTGATGTCATGGTTTGGGTCTACATGTCCCACCAAAGCCTCATGTAATCATTGTGGTTGAATCTAGAGTATGTAATGCTGGGAGTAAGGGCATGTGATTACTAAATCAGTACACTGATTGCTTTGGCCCTTATCTCTATAGCCTGGATACATTACAAGGGACTGAAAGAGGTTTATCTTTTTCTTTGTTGCTTTTCCTACTGTGGGTGCCATGAATTCTTTCTCCTTTGCAACACCTCACTGCCACATGCCACTCTGCTTTGGAGCCAGCCAATTATGGACTGTAATGTCCATAATCTGAAACTGTGAGACAAAGAAACCCTTTGCCCTTTTACTTTGAGTGCTGGGTATTTTGTCTCAGCAAAAAGAGAAAAGTAGAGTGAGATTTAGTTGACTGCTTCCAGCACCTGCCTAGCAAGCACAAGTAACCACATATAACAATGCTGGGTGTGGTGACTTATGCCCACCAGCAATCAGTACTACATACCATAATGCCAGGCATGGTGGTTCATGCCTGTCATCACAGAACTTGGTAGACAGAGGCAGGAGTATTGCTGAGTTCCAGGCTTGCCTGGGGTACATAGTGAGCTTAGGGCCAGCCTGAACTACAAAGCGAGACCCTGTCTCACACACACACACACACACACACACACACACACAGCAAAGAAAAGTAACTAACACAGATGAGGTCTTGTTATATTACCCAGATTAAGGTCAAACCTGTGATCCTCCTGCCTCAGCTCCCCAAGCAGCTGGGGTTACAGGTGCATATCTGGCTTCATGCCTTTTTTTTTATTCCTAGACTATCCTTGATTGTAAGGGGGCAGCCTACAAGTTGGGCCCGGACTGGAAGACAAACTAGGACAAAAGACAAAAAGACACAGAATTCATTTGGAATGAGGAGCCAGGGTGCTCTTTGACTCTATTACACAGGACTTCTGAGCATTCGGCTCACCTCACCTTTATTCACTCAGACACAGGAATGAGCAATTAGGATAAAAAATTCATCTGCCTCCTGTTTTCTATAGCATATACACAGGTAAACAGCTAGATCTCAGTTGTATAGACTCTTCTCTAGGACTTGCAATGTGCCAGCATCCCTCCATGTTGGCAAAGTAGGCACAGCCTGATTTTCTCCTCCATGCTTTCAGAGAAGGTCAGTTAGACCTCAGTCTTAATTATCTGATTTCCTACACTAGATAATACCCTGACTGGGCAATCTTTTCTCCATTTCTTTGTCATATTCTACCTGGCTCTTTTCTTCAAGTTCCACTTTCCCTTCTTCCCTGATATCCTCACAGCTCCTATACAAATCCCTCCACTCACTGCCTTCTCAGCTTCTTAGATATTTTTCTTCTTACCCATCATTCACCTCTACCTATACTGTTCCTCTTGGCCTCCTTACCAAATGCCCTGTCTGTTCTACAGCAGTTCTTTCCTTCCCATTCTCTCTCCTGTCCCTGATTCAATATAACCTTTCATCTCCTTTGACCTTCATAGGCAAGAGAAGCTTGGGGACAAATCTCTGGACCACCTGCTGGGGATGCAGCGCACAGATCTCCAAATCCTTTTCACTCAAGTACAGCAGCGACTGAATGAAAACTTGACCTTGTCTACAGAGGATAAAGAGCCTTATTTTTCTTTACATATCTCAAGACATTCTGTATCTAGGTCCCCTCACACTGTTCCTGAAGAATCTGAAGTCAAGCGCACCAAAGGCCAAAGGCGGGGCAGAGCAGGGGGGAAACAGCACAGTATGTATAAAATGATGCAGTTCTTGCCTCTGGGCCCCCAAGAAGTTAGATAGGGCTGACACAGGTCAAAGATGCTGGGGAAGGTGAGAGATAAGTAGAAAGATTTCATCATAGAAGAAAATAGGAACAATCCACCCAAACTTGGGAAGATCCCAAGAGTTATCTCCCCTAGTATTGTTGAGGGGACAGAAAGCAAAATGCTTTTTTACTTTAAAAATTTTATTATAATATATTTGCTATAATGATTAATCATGAGGAGTTGGTATATGTACATAAGAGAATGCTTTTTTTTTTTTCTTAAAAGCCCTCTTTGTTGCTTCTTTATGGCAGTTCCCTTAGTTCATACTGGATTTGAGAAGAGCTAGCCTCCCATATTTTCCTGATCTCCTTCTGCTGATTTTCCCTGCAGCCCGAAAACTGTTGAGAGGACTCAGAAAGATGAAAAAAGACTCTAAACAGATGAGCACAGAGCCAGGCCCCACAGAAGGTGAAACTGATCAGACTGAAACTGCACCACGAGAGATGGATGACACAAGCTTTCACACCAGGTCTTCAATCGGTAGCATGAAGAGCCTTCAAGTTGTTGAACCTTCCAAAAGAGATGTCTCAGAGGGTCTGCCTCTGAAAATGCTAAAGAAAATGCATGACACAAAAGGCAAGAGAGCACAGCGAACCATAAAGAAGCACAAGAAAGTAAAAGAAGAAAAAGTTTTAATTGAGGAAACTTTGCCAACTGTAATAGGAGAACCAGTTAGAAAAATAATTAAACCTTGGGGGCGGGATGCTGCTGGAGTGCCAGGCCAAAGGGCTAGAGATGGTGTCTCATGGCGGGAGGCTGTGTGTCATCTTGTGGCCCTGAGGATATCTGGATCCCAAGATAAAATATCAGAAGATCTAAACACTGAGTTAGTGACTATGGCTGAGGAGATCCTGGCAGATCAGCACCCCAGCTGGGAACTCTTTCAGGATATTTGCCCCCTGCTGAAGAAAGAAAGCAAGGATATGCTTGAGGACCTTGCCTGGGACGTAGGGTCACCAGAGGAGACACCAACTTTTGTCTATGAAGAAGAAATTAGAAAGGACATGGTTATCAGAGATAAGAAAGAGATACGAGAGGAGGAGGAAGAGCAATTGCAAAAAGAAGAAAGGGACATGCTGGGCTTGCAGGAAGTAATTCCAAAAAAACTGAAGAAAAAGACAGTTAGTTTTTTAGAACATGGTGACCTAAGTAAGAAAAAAAGAAAGCCAAAGAAGGAAGAAAAGAAGTCCTCTAAGAAGATATCTGTGGGAGAGAGGAAAACAGTTCAGGACAAAAGTGAAGTACATATAAAGCAGACAAAATTGAAAAAAGAAATGAAAGATGTGAGGGAGAAAGAAGAGGAAATGAGAACAGCAGAAGAGAAAGTAATTGAACTAGAAGAAAAACCAGTTAATGTTGAAAGAAAGCTATCTTGGGAAGAGTGGAAAAACACCTGGGATCAGTGGAAGCAGACCCATAATGAGAGAAGGATATCCTGGGAAGAATGGAAGCAAGAGTGGGAAAGAAGCCATCTTCAGGAAGAGAAGAAACTATCTCAGGCTAAAGAGAAGCTATTTCCAAAGGGAGAAATACAGGGAGGGGAGAAAGAGAAACTGAGCTGGGATGAGTGGAGACAGGTCTCAGAAACTGCAATGTTATCCAGACCCAAGGCTAAGAAGCATGAGGAATCAGAAACAGAAAAAGATGAAAAAGAAGTGGTGCCCCTCACAGAAGAGCAAACAAAAGGAATAATACAGAGAGGACAAGAATATAAAATACAAGAAGCCAAAGAGGAGAAGAGACTAACACAATTAGAAGAGGAACTCAAATCAGAGGAAGAGGAACTCGAATCAGAAGAAGAGGAACTCAAATCAGAAGAGGAACTTGAATCAGAAGAAGAGGAACTTGAATCAGAAGAAAAGGAACTTGAACCAGTAGAGAAAAAGATGCCCCAGGATGAGAGCAAACTTGCCCAAGAATATGTGAAAATGCCCCTGAAAGTTAAGACTATGGCCCATACAGAAATCATGTTTGCCCAGAAAGAGGAAAAATTGGCCCAACAAGAAAAGCAGCTAAGTCACAAAGCAGAGAAATTGGCCAATAAAAGGAAGAGACTGGCCAAGAAATTGGAGGAAACTGTTAAAGAAGAGAAAGTAGCAAAGAAAGTAGAGAAAGCTATTGAGGTAAAAATACTATTGGCTGAGAAAGGGGAAATACTGAAGCAGAAGGAGCAAAGTCTAGAAAGGCAAGAAATGGAGCTGGCCAATGAACTAGAGGAACTGGAAAGGAACATGGAAGACCTGGCTTCAAAAGAAGTTGAGCTGAAACAGGAAGAAGAGAGACTGGTAGAGGAAAAGGAAGAATTGGCTCAGGAAGAGCAGATACTGGATGTGCGAGAGGAGACTCTGGTTAAGAAAGAGGAAACACTGGCCCAGGAAGAAGAGGTGCTGGTGCAGGAAGAAGAGGAACTGGCCCAGGACAAGATAAAAAATGACAGGGAAGCAAGAAGATTGGCTCAGAAAAGGCAGAAACTGATAGAGGACAAAGAGAAACTGGCCCAGGAAAGGGAAAAACTGATCCAGAACAAGAAAGAATTTATAGAGAAAATGGAGAGACTGGCCTACAAGGAAAAGAATCTGGCTCAAAAAAGAAAGAATTTGATTCAGGAAAAGAAAAAATTGATTCAGAAGAAAGAGAATCTCCCTCATGTCAAAGAACAACTCCTCCAGGAGAAAAAGAAATTAACTCAACTGAATAAGAAAATAGATATGTACAAAGAGACACTGGTTCAAGTAGAGGAGAAGCTGAAACAGGAAAAGGAGGGAGTGGTCAAAAATAAGAAGAAATTGGGTTCTGTAGAAAAAGAACTGCAGGCAGGTGAAATTCTGGCTAGAAACCAGGAGATAATGACCAAGAAAAAAATGGAATTAGCTGTGTTGAAAAAGGCAGTGTTCCAAAGAAGGAAAATGACCAGAGTTGAGCTGGACATTGCTCAGAAAGAAGAGATACTGAACATGAAAAGGAAGATAATGATACTTCAAAAACTAGTCAGTGATGAAAGGAAAGTGAGCCAGGCAGAAATAAGGAGGACAAAGGTAAAGCGGTCACTTCTTGTCATGGAGAGCAGACCGAGCAAGGAACAGAGCAGGCGTGATAGCAAAGAGTTGAATTTTTCTGAGAAAGAATCAAAACTGGCCACAGATAAAAAGAAACTGTCTAAGAAGCAGAGAAAAATGGTCAAGGAAATGAGAGATATTACAAATGAGAAAAAAATGGCTGAGGAACAGAGAGAAGTCATGCAGGCCATGGAAGAGGAAGGAAATGTAGAGAAAGAAGAAACCCCATTCCTTAAACAAAGGCTGAGAAAAAGAAAACAATCAAAAAAAATAGTTATCCCAAAGAGAATCTCTTATACAAAAGTAGATGAGGCAGAAAGTGAAGACAGCATTTCCAAGAAAATAGAAATCCTATTAGAAGAAGTAGGACAAGAAAGTGTGTCTGAAGAGGAGGAGGAAGAAGAAGAGATGGAGGAGGAAGAAGAGATAGAGGAGGAAAAGGAAGAGGTAGAGGAGGAAAGGGAGGAGGAAGAGAGGAAAGAGAAGGAAGAGAGGAGGAAGGAGAAGGAAAATAGGAAGAAGGAGAGGGAAGAGAATAAGAAGGAGAGGGAAGAGAGGAAGGAGAGGGAAGAGAGGAGGAAGGAGAAAAAAGAAAGAAAGGTGAAGAAAGAGAAGAGAAAGGAGAGGAAGGTGGGAGAAGAGGATGAAGACTTCAAGGAAGAGAAAGAAAGCATGAGTGAGGAAGAGTTGGAAAGTTTGAGAGAAACAGAAGAGAGAAGCTCAACAGAAGTAAGCAAAGAAAAAGACATTTTAAAAAAAGAAAAAGTACTTAAGTTACATGAAGAAGGAGGAGAGAGACTAGAAAGAAGGGAAATGGTCCCTTCTGTTGGAGAAAGATTCCTTAAGGTCAAAGGCAGTGATATGAAATGGAGAGCTCTCAAAATCCTTTCCAGACTGACCTCAGGACCTATAGACATGGGAGGGAAGACAAAAATGTCACTGCTTGACAAACAAATATCCTTGGGAAAAAAACCCACGGTTCTCCAGAAATGGAGGACATTCCCACAGATAAAGTTGAAGGATAAAGAAAGAGAACTGTTAGAGAAATATAAACCCCTGCCTTTACATGTATTAGATGCAATTTTAGCGTCCCAAGAACAGGACCTGAAGACATCATTCATGCCTGACATATTTAGGAAAACTGTGATGGCTCGCAAATTACAACACAGACTCCCAGAAGCCAAGTATAAGTGGATTTTGGAGCATCATCCAGCTTTGAAAAAACAAAGTAAGTTACAACAACCTCTTGCCCAAATCCTGGCTGACAGACGACATCCAGGGATAGAGGTAAGCCTCTCAGACATAGAGTGGATCCATCAGGTCATAGAACGGATGGAAGCAGGAGAACAGCTTTCCAGAGATAGCTTCCACAGATTGTGTCAGCTCCTCAAAGACCTGACCTCAGAGGGAAACTTACAGTGGTTACATCCAGCTCTTCTTAAAACCATTGTGGACCATCACATGCAGACTCTGGAATCACGAAGCACAAGGGCCACAAAGCCCGGTGGGGAAACCAAGAGTCTGAAACACCTGAAAGTGATTCCTTCTATAAAAGGAAAGGAAAAGGAAAGTTGGCTAAAACCTTTGACTGCCCCCACACCAGAGTCTCCATTACTTGCCAAGACAATTACAGACCCAAAGGCTACAAACTGGCATATTTTAGATGAGCCTTACAGGAGTTCACGGATACAGCAATTATCCAATGATCTCAAAGAAATGCAGACACATTTTTATCCTGCCACAAGAGACCTTTTCATAGGTGCCCATGCCTCCGTGGACAAACAAACCCTGGCGCTAATGTTTCAGAAGGACCTTAGGGCTTTTAAGGGTATAGAGAGATTTCCCAAATTGAAGAAGACCCAGCCTACCTTACAAAAAAAGGAAGATATACCTTCATGGGAGACATTTGTGGCTCTGTACCATGTTTTGCAGATGCTTCAGCAGCAGTATGTCAATGACACAGCTGCTTGGATGGAACAGTTCCATCAGCTCATGGATTTGTACCAGCTCAAGTCCCCACAAATCCAGAGGCTGCTACAAGATCTGCTACTGCAAGAGAAGCCTCAACCCAAACAGATCACCTACAAAGAGGCCCTGAAGGCCACTGAGCTAGTACCTGGGGAACGGGTGTTCTACTGCCTGGTTTGTGGTGGCTCTCATACCCCAAGAACTACTCAGGGGTTCCAGGATGTGGTACCTTTGCCTGGACAGAATAATGTGCACACCTTCCTTTCAGTAGGTATTGCCAAGTATGGAATCTTGGAACTTGCCTGGAAGAGCCTGCCCCAGGCTGATGTTGGCCTCATCAAGGAATTTCCGGACATCATTGCTACCACTTCCAAATTTGGGAATGGTTAGAGGTCGGGACTTTTCATTCTCAAATGGAGAAAGCAATGGTCATCAGAATCTAGACTTGTAGGGAGTAGATCAAAGCTCTTTCCTATTTAGCTCTAGAAACTTGTTTCTGTAAATGGAATAAAGAGGAAGTTCTTTTTTGCAAAAAGTAATCTGATGTGTTTCTTTCCTCCAAAATTTATTTCTCCAGGAAGGTCACCAGAGATACATACTTCCATTAGTGGAAAAATATTTGAGCAGCCCGTGGAATTTAGTCTGTGAAACTCCTGAAGAATCTGTCCTTATTCTCTTCTTTCCTTGTCTCCCAGCATCCCTGCTCCCAAAACTGTAGGAAGGAAAGCAACTGTCATAAAAGAATGCATATTTGCATTATTATAAGAGAATGGACCTAAAAATCAGAATAACAGGGCCGGTGATTTAGTTTAGTGGGTCCAGCATCTGCCTTGCAAGCACAAAGTCCAAGTTCGATGCCGTAACCACATACCACAATGCTGGGCATGGTGACTCATGCCCACCAGCAATCAGTATGATGCACCACACTGCTGTGCTTGGTCGCTCACTCCTATAATCCCAACACTCAGGAGGCAGAAGCAGGATTGCTGTGAGTTCAAGGCTTGCCTGGGCTACATAATGAGCTCAGGGCCAGCCTGAACTACAAAGTGAGACCCTGTCACAAAAAAAAAAAAAGTTGTTTTACTTATCAGTTGTTGTAGTGATACAGGGGAGGAAGCCTAGCACCCAAGCTGAAATGCAAGTTCGTGTTTTCTAAAATTGAAGAATGAATCTTAGGAATGAGGGAGGTTAAGAGTAGGAAAACTATTGAGAAAGAAAGCTTCTGCCTAAGAGGGACAGAAGGGGATCTGAAAGTGGGTAGCTCGCTTACCTCAATTTCCAGGGGGCTTTTATGGAAGAAAGCCACAAGAAGAGGTGGGTTTAAGGTGGGACAAAATTATAGTCAACCAGTAACACTGCAAGTACAGTGGCTCAGGTAACATTGGTACAATGAGAAATCACAAAGTGGACAAAACTATGATTAATAAGATTACAACAAGTACTGCTGCTTAGGTGATACTGATTAAATGGGGATCCAATGAGAAGTCAAGTCACATACCAAGCTACAGAATTTTCATCAGGAGTCTTTTCTGGGATAGATGGGCCAAGGTCCTGGCCCTCCACCCCAGGAAGGAGATGGAGGCTTATCAATCACTGCTTTCCAGGATGGGTAGTTTTCTCCTTTGATAACGCTGACTTTCAATGAAGGGCCTCTTTCTCATGGGCTTTTCAAGGGCCCGTCCTATCTAACTGCCTACAAGATATCTAACTAGCTTACCTACCTATAACAGTAGAACAGTGAGTCGAAGGTTGGTTGCTAACATCCGATTGTAGCTGGGTTCAACAGAACAAGAGAAGAGAAATTAGTTAGAAATATACATAATATCTCCTAGAAGTTCTGCCAGAAATAGCATAGTTATTGATGGGAAAGGGGATAGAAAGAAAAAAAGTTTATGTGTTGTTTTCAGAGGTAGGGTAATTACTGGTGTCAAGAGTTTCAAAAGATGTACACGCTGTAATTCCAGCACTTCGGGAGGCTGAGGCAGGAAGATCCCCACTTCAAACCCAAATTTAGAGAAAATTTGGGAAATTTAGAGATTTAGCGAGACTTTGTCTCAACATGAAAATGATCTGGGGATGTGTACAAGTGTAGGGGTCTTGGGTTCAATCCTCAGAACAGGGTCTGTTTGATCTATTGTACTATTCAATGAATTTATTAAGTATAGACACGTGTAACCATCAAGATAAAATATTAAGACATTGCCATTACCTTAATGTAAAATGGTTCATGATCACTGGTAGCCATTCTGTTTCCATCTTCTGCCCGAGGCAATTGTAATACTGTTTTTCTAGATTGGCCTTTTCTGAACATTTAAGACACTACTGTATGTGGTCATATGTATCTGGTCTCATTCACTTAACATAATGTATTTGACACTTATCCATACTGTAGCCCTTAACAGTACCTTGTTCCTCTTCATTGGAATGCTGAATAAGAACCCGTCTTCTGGGTTACCACATTTATTTATCCATTCTCAAGTTGATGGGCATATGGAGTGTTTAAACTTTTTGGCTATTACAAGTAATGCTGCTTAAGTATACAGAAGTTTTTGTGGGCACATGAGTTTCCATTTTATATTTCACTTTTAAAGACACTAGGGCGGTGATTTAGCTCAGTGGTGCTGCTGCCTGCCTTGCAAGCAAAAGGTTTTGAGTTCGATCCCTGGTACTGCAAACAGAAGAAAGAAACTACCAAGCTCCTTTCCAAAGTAGCTGCATACGTTTCCATCTCCATTTCTGTATCTACTTTTTTGGGTTACTTATGCAATTATCTTTTAAATCAGTTAAAAATACAAAATGTGGGGCCAGAGATTTAGCTCAGTGGTTCCAGTGCTTGCCTCACAAGTGCAAGGTCCTGGGTTCGATCCCAGTAACCACATAGAATGCTGGGCGTGATGACTCACGCCCACCAGCAATCAACAGCACATACCACAGTGCTGGGCATGGTGGCTCATGCCTGTAATCTCAGCACTCGGGAGGCAGAGACAGGAGGATTGCTGAGTTCACGGCAGCTTGCCTGGGTTACATAGTGAGTTCAGGGCCAGCCTGAACTACAAAGCGAGACCCTGACTCAAAAAAAAAATACAAAATGTGTATTTAGACTGTCTTTTATAATTATATTTACATGCTCTACTTGTTTTTTATGCTTCATCCAATGTCACTTGAGCCTGAAATCTCCCTTTTTTAATTTTTTAGTATTGGAAACAAATTCTTTTGTCTTTATCTGAGAATTTCATCTTTTTTGAAAGTCATTTATTCATGATATATAATTTTTATTGACAGTTGTGTTCCTTTAGTGTTTTTTATTTTTTTCTTTAGTATTTTGAGTGTTTCATCCCATTGTTTTGTGGCCTGCATTGTTTCTTATATCTCAGTTGTTACTCTTACTATGGTTTCCAAATGATGATGAATAGATTTTCTTGTCTTCAACAGTTTGTCTTTATGTCAAGGTGAGTGTATCATTGTGGTTACAGTACTTGGACCTCTTTGAGTTATCTGGATGTGTAGCATGTTTTTCATCAAATTTGGGAGATTTTCCTTATCAATGTTTCTAAAAATACTTTTTCTTCCCCTTTACTCCCCTCTCCCCTTTTGTACTTCTGGGACTGCAACTATCTTTATGTTAGTATAATTAATAATATCTGTTAGTTTGCAAAGGGTTACCAAAACCACATATCACAAACTAAAATAATAGAAATGTGGGCCGGAGGGTTAGCTCAGTGGTTCCAGCGCCTGCCTCGCAAGCTCAAGGTCCTGCGTTCGATCCCCGGTAACCACATACAATGCTGGGCATGGAGACTCACGCCCACCAGCAATCAATACCACATACCACAGTGCTGGGCGTGGTGGCTCACGCCTGTAATCCCAGCACTCGGGAGGCAGAGGCAGGAGGATCGCTGAGTTCGAGGCTTGCCTGGGCTACATAGTGAGCTCAGAGCCAGCCTGAACTAAAAAGCGAGACCCTGTCTCAAAAAACAAAACAAAAAAAACCAGAAATGTTTTCTGACAGTTCTGAAGATTAGACATCCAAGATCAATGTTTCAACAGGAAAGTACATTTTTCTTCTTTTTCTTTCCCTCTTCTATTCCTCACAATCCTCTGAGCTTAATCTCTCAAGTGAAGGGATTACAGGCACATAAAACCATGCCCAGGTGTAGTAGATATCTTCTTAAGTCTCTCCCCTTGACTTATACAATGAACATGTTCTTCTATCCTCACGTTGCTTTTTTCTCTGTGTACATCTACAGAGGTATGGGTAAAAAAGTATTTTTGCTAGTCCTTTTATCACTCAATGCAACACTCTGCAGCAAATTCAGCTGGATATCTTACAATTTAATTCTGATATATCAACCTAGAGGTACTATTGGATCCTAAAATTAGAAGGTTCAGTTCCAGGACATCGCCTTTGCCTTCAGATGTCAGTTCCAGTCCCATGTTGAGAAGTTGTATTAGTTCTGTTACTGTAAGATTACTGCTGAGTATCATAGGGAGCATGTGGTAGAGCAAAGCTGCTCACCACCCAGCAGCTGGAAAACAGAAGAGACTGGTGTCCCATAATCCTCTTTGAGGGCACAGTCCCCATGACTTAAAAACTCCCACTAGACTCTACCTCTTAAAGGTTCTATCACCTCCCAATACAGTGTGTGAGGACCGATGCTTTAAAACATAGACATTTGGGGAACATTCTATATTCAAACTAAGCAGATCTGTACTCCTAATGAACTACCTATAAATCAAGTTTCTAACATCAGCTATTTTGACTCAAGTGCTTGTTAGAATTGGTTGCAGAACCCAGAAAAGCACTTTTTTACATTTACTCATTTATCATAAACATTACAAACGATTAAAATGAACAGTAAGAAGAGATACTCAGGATAAGGTATGATAGAAGGAGCACAGAGCCTCCAAACTCTGGGCATATCACCCTCCAGCTACCTCACATGTTTGGCAATACAGAAACTCTGAACTCAGTCTTTTTGAATTTTGAGAGAGGTTTCATTATATAGGCATGATTGATTACATCACTTGTCATTGATGACCAACTTAACTTTTAACTTCTCTCCTCCCTAGATGCAAGGACCTTCAACCTCTATTATGTCTCAATCCTTCTAGCTACCAGTCTTAATATAATTTATTAAAATCATGTTGCAATGTCTTTGTCCAAATTTCCTCTACTTACAAGCTCACCATCCTATTTGGAGCAGGGCCCACTCTAAATGACCTAATCATATCTCCATTACCTCTTTAAAAATTGTCTATCTCCAAATACAGTGACATTCTGAGGTACTGGAAGGTAAGATTTCAAGATAAGATTTTCTGGAGAACATGATTCAGGCCATATCAGTGTCCAACAGATTTCTAAAGCCCTGTGAATTTCTCTTTATTTTCTCATTCTGTTTTTCAGTTTGGATAATCTTTACTGATTAATCTTGTTCACTGAATCTTTGGATAATACAAATCTACTGAACCAACTCTACTGATAGTTTCAATTTGATTTTAGTTTTTACCTCCAGAATTTCCAGTTTCTCATAATTTGTCTCTTTATTGATATTCCTTGTTTTCTTATTGTCATTCTTCCTCCCTTCCTCTCTCCCTTCTCTTCCAATAATATGGATTGAAACCAGGGCATTTTATACTGATCTACATTCTCAGTCTTTAAATTTTAAACTTCAATCTAAGTTGCCTAGGCTGCCTTCAACTTGTAATCCTTTTACCCCATCCTACCGCGTAGATAGGATTCTAGGTCTGTGTTACCATCTGATACATTTCTTTAATAGTTCAGCTGGTTCCCTTTAGAGCTTTGAACATATTTGTTATAGCTGTTTTTAAATCTTTGTCCTCTAAATACAATCTTGAGCCCCTTCAGAAACAATTTCTATTGACTCTCCCCCCTTTTTGAAGACCTTAAAGTTTTTGTAAACAATTAAAACAAGACATCCTATAAAATATATCACAGTTAACATTGGATTCTGAATTTCTTACCTTTGGATGCCAGTCATTGCTTTTGTTTGTTTCGAATTGTTTGGGCCAATTCTGTAAAGACTGGTTTCACCACATTGTGCAGACTCTGATGTCTCACTTCTTTTTAAAATCATCTTTATTTTTAAACTACTTCCTAGGGATTAACTCTGGGTCAGGAAAGCTGAATTAAATATTGATCAGAGGTGTTTTTAGTTATTATAACAAGTAAGTCCCTCACATATTGAAGTTGTTACTTAAGGAATGCTTTCAAAATCTGAGTTGACAAGACAACACAGTTTTTACTTTTTATTTCTCAAGTCTTGTGGTTCATCAGGAACAAGTAGCACCCTAGGCCTTTCCAGTTTTCTCTTGAGCAGCAAGAGCCACATGCATATGTATAGCCTTCCAGATCATCAGAAACATGGAGGCAATCGCTAAGACTCTCTCTCCTGTTACCTCATTCCTTGGATTTTTCTCTGTGTGGTTCACTTTATTGATTACTCAAAATATTATGGACCTTAGGCTATTATTAGCATTTCTTGATTGTATGTCACATGAATAACCCAACATAGCATAGCACAGCATAGCATAAACAAGACATGACACGACATAACAAAGGGCTGGAGATGTAGGTTGGTGTCAAAATCCTGGGTTCAACCCCCAGTAACAGTAAAAATAAAATATAAAATTAGATAACTAAAAAGGGATTGAGGATGTAAGCTCAGTGCAACTGATTTAATCGTTGGTACTGGAAAAATAAAAAGAAAGAAAGAAAGAAAGAAAAAGGAAAAGGAAAGCCAACCAAAAGAACGTCTATTTTAAATCCTGTTATTTTTTACATTCTACTAGATTTTAATCAGAAATAATTTAAAACTCAAAAATATAAGCAATTACATAAGCTTTTCTAAATTACACATTCATCATAACTTGTTAATAGCAATATAATATTTAAAATAGTATACAATACTTATTGAATAGAGGTGACATATGAGAAAGGGTTCAAGTTTTCTACATTTCTGTATTAGTGCTGTAATATAGATACAGTTATTATCATTTGCAGAATACTCCCCAAAGCATAAATATCTTGCCCAATATCATATCTACTCTAAAGCATAGAATACCCATCACATTTTTTTCTATATTTTTTAAGTCAATAGAAATTTTCATTGGTATGAATTTGCTCAAATTTAATAATAATTAACAGGGCAAGAAAGCTTTTTTTTTTTTTTTTGAGACAGGGTCTCGCTTTGTAGTTCAGGCTGGCCCTGTGCTTACTATGGAGCCCAGGCAAGCCTCGAACTCAGCAATCCTCCTGCCTCTGCCTCCCAAGTGCTGGGATTACAGGCGTGAGCCACCACGCCCAGCACTATATGTGGTTACTGGGATCGAACTCAGGACCTTGCGCTTGCGAGGCAGGTGCCAGAACCACTGAGCTAAATCTCCAGCCCTCAAGAAAACTTTTATAAATAAAAACATAAAAAATAAAAACATCTCTACATTACCTGAATTTTCCTCAAATGTGAATATATTGATAATCAAGAAGAATGGTTTTCTTATATTACATAAAAATACATTAGAAATTCTCTGAATATGAATATTTGAATAATAACAACTCAAAATATAATGTACAGTCTGTGGAGTTTTCACAATGTAAACTAATGTCTTATAATAACTGAACCATATTTAAAAGCATTCCCATATTCTTTTCATTTAAATTGTTTATCAGCATTATAAATACAGAGATGAGCTATATACAGCTTATAATATATGGCACCTTCCAAAGCTTTTTCACTGGTAAGATTTTTCTTTATTATGAATTCTTTGATGTACTTTAAGACTTGAATTGAGCCTAAAGAATTTCCCACATCTGTTACACTGAAAAGGCTTCTCACCACTGTGAATGCTCTGATGTCGAGTAAGTCGTGTATACACACTAAAGGTCTTCCCACACTCCTTACATTCATAGGGTTTTTCACCAGTGTGGATTCTCTGATGTACAGTAAGTTGATGGCTACTCTTAAAAGCCTTCCTACACTCCTTACATTCATAGGGTTTCTCACCAGTATGAAGTCTGTGATGCATTCGAAGGCTTTCAATATGACCAAAGGCCCTCCAACATTCCTGACATTTGTAGGGTTTTTCACCAGTATGAATTCTTTCATGCCTAACAAGGTCTGAGGTACGACCAAAGGCCTTCCCACATTCTTTACATTCATAGGGTTTTTCACCAGTATGAATCTTCTGATGTATCTTAAGGCTACCACTATGAATAAAGGCCTTTCCACATTCTTTACATTTATAGGGTTTCTCACCGGTATGTATTCTCTCATGTTGAATAAGTGCTGAGGCACGACTAAAGGCCTTCCCACATTCTTTACATTCAAAGGGTTTCACTCCAGTGTGCATTCTCTGATGAGGAATAAGTTGATAAATACGACTAAAAGTCATTCCACATTCTTCACACTCATAAGGCTTCTTGCCAGTATGAATTCTCTCATGTTGAACAAGATTTGAAGTACAACTAAAGGCTTTCCCACATTCTTTACATTTACAAGGTTTCTCACCAGTATGAATTCTATGATGTACTCTAAGATCTATCCCACGGCTAAAGGTCATTCCACATTCATGGCATTCATAAGGTTTTTCACCAGTGTGAATTCTGTCATGCTGCACAAGGTGAGAAGCCTGACTAAAAGTCTTCCCACATGCCTTACATTCATAGGGTTTCTCACCAGTATGAATTCTTTTATGTATTTTAAGTTTTCCACCTTTACTAAAGGCCTTCCCACATTCAAGACATACATAGGATTTCTCACCAGTATGAACTTTTCTATGTTGAGTTAGGTACGAGGCACGACTAAAGGCCTTCCCACACTCTTTGCACTGATATGGTTTCTCACCAGTATGAATTCTCTGATGAACTTTAAGATCTATATTACGACTAAAGGTCATACCACATTCCTCACATTTATAGGGTTTTTCACCAGTATGAATTTTCTGATGCTGTAGTAGATTGGATGCACGATTAAAGGCTTTTCCACATTGTTTGCATTCATAGGGTTTCTCACCAGTATGAATTCTCTGATGTACTGTTAGATCTGTGTGACGAGTAAAGGCTTTCCCACATCTGTCACATTCAAAGGATCTTTTACTGTTATTAATTCTTTGATGTAGAGTAACAGATGAATGTTTTCTAAAAATGTGTACTTTTCCATAGCTAACTTTTTCATACCTTGATTCCAAATCTAAAAGAAATAAAACAATTTTTTTCTGGATATCAAAAAATAAATGTTTTACAGATTTATTTAAACATTAAATTTTTTAATTAGACCTAAACACTTAAAAGAACTCTAAAATCAGCAATATAATTTAACTATTATTGACCATATTGCTATAATTCTCAATTATTATACTTCATTATAGTGATTAAAAGTAGTCTTTCCTGTATCACTTTTAATAGTTAATATAAACAAATAAATTAAAAGGAACTATTTATAGTTCATTTTCATCCTAGTATATTTTCCATAAAAATACAACACTATCATTCATTACCTCATATACACACCCATGTGAACTTTTTATTGTTTTTCACATCAAAATCCTGAGTTTTTATTACCTTTGCTGAGACATTTCTCATTAATTACCTATTCTACAAATATTTTAATTGTTTTTTAATTGAATTATTTATTGATACATTTTATATACAGCCCACAATCATACTCAACATTGGGGAATTTGTACCAGTCTATGACACGGGTTAATTATCATTTTTACCCATATCCCTACTCACCCCACACCTCCACCCGCTCAAATATTCTTTTTTTTCTTTTTCTTTTTCTTTTTTTTTTTTGAGACAGGGTCTTGCTTTGTAGTTCAGGCTAGCTCTGAGCTCACTATGTAGCCCAGGCAAGCCTCGAACTCAGTGATCCTCCTGTCTCTGCCTCCCAAGTGCTGGGATTACAGGCGTGAGCCACCATGCCCGGCCCCCTCAAATATTCTAATTGTACCCTCATATCCTTTCTCAGGTCCTCTCTTATTTTCCCTTTTAGACAAGAGTGACCATTCAGGTAATTTCTGGAAAAATATATCAATGAGTTTTCAAGCATATTCTAGAACTACACACTACTGAAAATCTTACAGAATTCTGTGCATTTGGGTAAATTGATGTGGAAAAAAAGAGAAATCGAACTATACACTAAAGGAGTCTAGACAAAGAGTGGCAGAAGTATGAGAAAAATAATAAAAAGATTTATCTTGGAGAATAATAACCAGTAGAAAGGAATAACTTCAGGAAATTTCAAAGTGATGAATAAGCATGGCATGTTAAGTACTAAAAATATCTTCTTATAAATAGATAACAATATATATTGAAATGTTGAAATAATATACTTTCTCTGAAATACAGTGATAGAAAACGATATTAGAAAACTAAAACACCTTCATGTGAAAATGAAAATATTCTCTCCAGAATCACTTCTATGTTAATACAAAAAACCTGAGAATTATATTAAATCACAATAAAAAGTACATGCCAAAATTTTTGGCATTCATTTTCAACATTCAGAGAATTCAGTAACTTAAAATAATTATATCAGTAAATTGAATACAGTAGTACACACCTATAATCCCAGCATTCTGTGAGGCTGAGACAGGGCAACTACAAGTTCTAGAAGAGGTCAGCACTGTCCCATGTTAGAATGGCAAAGAATTCTCATTTCCACAGGCATGTACCATAGCAAGAAAGAGATTAGGAAAAGGAATACAATAGAACTCAAGAGCTCCTGAGAAAAAAAAACATAATCTAAAACAGTCAAAAGTAGCTGTACATACTATAAAAAAGGTACATTGCTGGGGACTTAGCTCAAGTGGTACCGCGCCTACCTTGGAAGCACAAGGACCCGAGTTTGATCCCCAGTACCACAAAAAAAAAAAAAAAAAAAAAGGTACACTTTAGCCTACAGCACAAAATAAAATGCATTCTCAAAGTCTGAATGTTTCCAGTATCCCTAAGCTAGGTATATTAATGAAAGTCTTTCCTTACATAAAAGCCAGACATTAAAGACAGAGAAAAGGTGGCCAATTTTTTAAAACCTCAAATATAAACAAAAGATCAAAAGACACATCAAGGAACAGAGAAACAAGGCCAACCACAGGTCCAAAATAAAACTTCAGATATGCAAAGATCAATGAATGATGTTTCTCACAAAGAATTTAGAATAAGTGTCTTGAAGGGTTCATTGAGGGTTAGAAGTATAGTTCAATAGTAGAGCTATTGCCTAGAACATATAAGGCCCTGGGTTCTATCCTCAACATGGAAAAACAAAACTCCAGTGAGCTAAAGGAGATCATACACAATCAAATTACAGATTTAATTAGGCAGAATTTACAGATTTAATTAGGCAGAAGAATTAGTAAACTATAAGACAGGTTATTTGAAATCATATCAAAAGAGAAAAAAAGCTTAAAAAAAGGAGAGAACCTATTAGATTCAAGAATACCATCAACCAGATGAATATATGTATTACTGGAGTTTTAGAAGGAAAAGAAAGGGACAGAGAACTTATTTGAAGAAATCTGAAAACTTCCCAAATGTGAAGAGTGAAGATAAAGCCCTTTGCTTAGCTCATGCACAGTATTGATCTCTTTCTAGATCATAAGTTTTTCTGTACTATGAATGGAGATTTCCAACCAACACTCCAACTATGTGGCTCTTCCTTGGCTAGTTGAGTTATTGCTATATGAGTGACTTCTTATAGCCAGATTTACTCTTACTTACCTTCACCCAATTTTCCTCTTTCTTCCCTCACAACCATCCAGGGTTCTTTTCCTTGCTCTAATAATGTGATTACATCTGGCTTGACAATGGAATGGCCTGTTTATAAAGAAAAAATGCCATATGACGTAGAAAAATAGTCTGCTTAAAATTATAATAAAAGTCAAAATGATATTAAATAAAATTATTGAGAAAAGGAGAGGGAATTAAAAAATAAAAGATCAGTTACAGTTACATAGAGTAAGGTTTTTTTTAACATAATTTACACACCTGTATCCTCTTTTTCTTGAAAGCATGCATACAACTTGAGAGCATGTAACTGAAATACAGACCTTAATGCCTGTTACCAATCCCTGACTTTGCTACCTTCTAGCTGTGTGGAATCTTGGGCAAGTCTCTTAAACCCACTCTGCCTCAGTATTTTCATCTGAAAATGGGGATAAAAACAAGGTTGTTGGATTTAATAAGAAGTAAATCAATTGTTCTGTGTGTAATATATTTAAAGTGCTTATATCATTATCTTTACAAACGTAATATTCATAGACTATAACTTTCAACAAATAATAAAAACTTGTCTTAGGGAATAAAATGTGTTTGTTTCAGCTTTAATTGAATTCCATTTATCCAGTCCATCATTATACTATAGAGGTTTTTAAAAAATAACAATCATCTAAGACACTCTTCTCCCTGCAAATGGATTAGATAATGTAATAAATACACTAATTCTGAGCACTATACACAGGAAACATGGGTTCTTTAGCAAATGGTTGTATAATATATGCCACAGAATCCTAATCTAGCTCTTCCTTAAAGGCAACCCTAAGTGGGACCAGAGAAAGCACAGATATCACCAAAAGGGAAGATGAATACATTTATAATGGAGTTGCAATTTGTATACTAACAAAGTTCAAACTACCTATTTGAGAAAAAGTGAAAGTAATTTAGTTTCTTAATAGGCTACCCTTGAAAATCAGAGTAGAAAACCTACTATCCTAAAGATAAGATTCTAAACTATTTGAGGCAGAAAACATACCTAGTGAGATCAAATTACCATAGTTCTCCAACATCACATTCTGGTATAAAGTCTTCTGAAAAGTGCTGAGATATTCCCACTCCTGCTGAGAGAAGTCTATGGCTACATCCCTGAATGTCACTGATTCCTGGAATGGAAAACCTTTATATTACTAGAGAAATTGAAGAATGTTTCGAAGATGGACAAAAAATATGTATAGACGGGCCGGAGGGTTAGCTCAGTGGTTCCGGCGCCTGCCTCGCAAGCGCAAGGTCCTGAGTTTGCTCCCCGGTAACCACATATAATGCTGGGCGTGGAGACACGCCCACCAACAATCAACACCGCATACCACAATGCCAGACGTGGTGGCTCACGCCTGTAATCCCAGCACTCGGGAGGCAGAGACAGGAGGATTGCTGAGTTCGCGGCGGCTTGCCTGAGCACCATAGTGAGCTCAGGGCCAGCCTGAACTACAAAGCGAGACCCTGTCTCAAAAGCAAAAAAAAAAAAATGTATAGATGGAATACATAAAAGAAAAAATGTAATGGGCCTGTGAGCTACAAATTTATAATATGCAAGGAACTGAAAGAGAAAATGTAGAATATTTTTAAACAAAACAACTGATACAAACAAAACCAAATAGCATATTCTTGAATATCCAAAACACATTGAAATAGATAAATAATGTTTACCTATTCAATAGTTGATACAAGTAAAATATGTGATTGGTACCTACCACACAAAATTTTGTTTTTGTTTTTTGAGTGCTGGGGGTTGAACCTAGGAACTTGAGCCGGTAAGGAAAGTACTTACCCTAAGCTATACATTCTGACCTATATTTTTATTTTTTAAAGTTATTTTTATTAGTACATGTTTGAGTACACAGTTACTTTTTTTTTTGGTGGTACCAGGGATCAAACTTTGGCCCTTGTGCGTCAAAGGTTGGCACAGTACCACTTGAGCTAAATCCCCAGCCCCCATTCTTTATGGGGAGTTGGTACATATATATATATAAATCTTAATTCCTTTTTTCATCTCTTTGCCTTTTCCTCCTTCCATCTTGATGCCTATTCCCACTTGAGAAAAGTATCTTTCTCCCTACTTCCTATTACTTATCTCTTATTTTGTTCTTTATTTATAACTTGGGTTTCTCATATAAGAGAAAATCATGCTATTTTTAAAGTTCTGTGTTTGGTTTATTTACTTTAACACTATGGTCTCAAAGTGCATCTATTTTCCTACAAATGACTGAAGTTTATCTTTCTTTAGGGCAGAGTAGTACTCGATTGTGGGTACATACCAAGATTTCACCCATTAATCTGTTTATGGACATTTAGGTGCTTCCAAGGTTTGCTTACTATGCTGCTATAAACATGGTTATGGATGTATCACTGTAATATGATGTTTGGGAAGCCACCTAGAATGGAAACAGCTGAATGAAATGGAATTTTAAGTTTTAGGTTTTGAGGATTCTCTATACTGATTTCCACGGTGGCTTGTAGTAGTACAAATTCTCAACAACAATGTAGAAGGGCTCCTTTCCCCCAGCAGCCTCATTAGGATTTATTAATATTTAATTTCTTGACGATGGCCGTTCTTTCTGGCTTGAGTTAGAATCTCAGTGTTTTACTTTTTCCTTTTCTTCTTTCTGGTTTTTTGAGACAGAGTGTCACTATGTAGTTCAAGCTGGCCTTAAACTCACTATGTAGCCCAGGCTGGCCTTGAACTTGGGCCATCCTCCTGCCTTATCCTCCTATGTTCTGTGATTACAGATATGTCCCACCATCCCTGGTTCCCATGTGGTTTTAATTTCCACTCCACTAAGGGAAATGTTGAGCATTTCTATATGTATTTATCGGCCATCTGTAATTCTTCTTCTGTGAAGTGTCTATTCATTTTTGATGGGGACTTTTATTTTGGAGGAGGTCTAATATTTTGTTCTTTTTTTTTTTTTGAGACAAGGTCTTGCTTTGTAGTTCAAGCTGTCCTTGAGCTCACTATGTAGCCCAAGCAAGCCTCGAATTCAGCAATCCTCCTGCCTCTGCCTCCTGAGTGCTGGGATTACAGGTGTGAGCCACCATGCCCGGCATTTGTGGTATATGGTACTGATTCCTGTTGAGCATGAGTCATCACACCCAATATTGTTGTATGTGGTTACCAGGGGTTAAATACCAGGGACTTTGCACTTGCTAGGCAGGCACCAGAACCACTGAGCTACATCTCTGGCCCCCAATATTTTGTTCTTTATATATTCTAGATATTAGTCCTCTGAAGAAAGGTAATAAAAATATTTCCTTACTCTGTAGATTACCTTTTCACTCTGCTGGTTGTTTCTTTTCCTGTGTAGAACATTTTTAATTTGATATATTTCCATCTGTTGATTCATGGTCACTTGCAGTCATGTTTGGAAAGTCCTAGCCTACACATATAACTTCAAGAGTTTCACCTATTTTATCTTCTAGCAGATTGTATTTCTATTTTAACATTTAGTTCTTTATCCATTTTCATTTTAGTTTAGTATTTATACAAGATATAGGTCTAGACTCAATCTTCTGCATGTGTGTGAGAGTTTTCCTAACTTTATTTATTTGATTGATTGATTGATTGATTGATTGATTGGGACAGGGTCTTGCTTTGTAGTTTAGGGTGGCCCTGAGATCACTATGTAGCTCAGGCAAGCCTTGATCTCAGCAATCCTCCTGCCTCTGCTCTCGAGTGCTGGGATTACAGACATGAGCCACCATGCTTGGCTTCCTAACATTATTTATTAAAGAGGCTATCTTTCCTGTATGTCTACTTGTAGCCCTGTGTCAAAGATCAGATAGTTGCGTGTACTTGGGATTCTTTCTACCCTTTCTCTTCTGTTCTATTGATTCTCATATCTGTTTTGGTGTCAATAATCCATATATTTTGAAATAAATATGAGTTGCTAGGGGAATTTATTTTTAAGAGAAGATAATAATTGAGTATTTTTTCAGAATGTAAATTCTCAATTTTAGAAAATAAGGATTTCATAATTAAGAATTTTCATGATTTTCAATATTCACTATGCCAGATATTACCATAAGTATTTTTTGTTTTGTTGTCTATATGCTTTTTCTTTCTTTTCTTTTCTTTTTTTTTTGCTACATGAGATTGCATTGTATGTGTATATCAGATTTAATCTTTTATTTAATTAAGATGTACAGAGGCCAGGGATTTAGCTTGGTGGCACCATGCCTGCCTCCCAAGCACAAGGTCCTAAGTTCTATCCCTGGTACTGGAAATAAGTAAATAAGTAAATACAATCTAATTAAGATGTACTGTATTTGTGAGCTCTTCCTCAATTTTAGTATTCTGTATTTTGCATTCTCTACAATTACATTCTTTTTATATCCATCTACCATCTTTCACTGAAGATCTGGTTTAGCTGAGTATGATAGACAGCATTTACCTAAATTATCAATGATCCCATGCCTCAGGGTTATGTTCTTTTGGGATCTCATTGCCTTGCATGAAGGCTGAACCAAATAATTTACTTTTAATAAGCAGCTAAACTGCTAAAATGTTATATTTGATAAAAGTTACCAAAATTTCTATAAATTTCACATTGCTTTCCTCCTTAGTGCCTCATTTGCTCACTGGTAAAGACAGCCCCTAACAGGTTTTATTCTACTGAAAGAACCTCATGACAGTAAACCAAGAATGGCCTCCAGTTAATAGCTTATGAGGAGCCTGAGATCCTCATACCAACAGCACATGAGGAACTGTTAGAAACCACTTCGGTGAACTTGGCAACACATCTACCTAAGTTAACCATAAAGATCCTTCAACCCTGGCCAATACTTTGATCACTTCATAAGAGACCCAGGGTTAGAAGGCAAAGTAAGTCAGTCTAGATGTCTGACCAGCAGAAACTATGAGATAAATGTTGACTATTTTAAGCCATTAAATTTCAGGTTAAGCCATTGTGTTTGGTGATACATCTCTATACTCCTAGCTTCTTGGAAGGCTGTTAGTTAACTGATAGGATATTTTTCCTACTGTGAAACTTCAGGAAAATTAATGAAAATACTTGCATAACACAAAAATTTCAACAAGGAGAGAAACATCAACTTACATGGGCCATGGTTTTAGACCTGTAAGAGTGGAACAGTCTTCAGGATTCCTTTAGCAAAAACACACAGATCTAGAAAGTTGGAGCTGAGGAAAGAAAAAGACCTTGAGACCATTTTTGCTTTAGTGCTCCTGATAGAACTTAACTTACTCAATATTGGTGTTATGTTCTTCCATCCCACGTTCTAGTCCTATCACATACAATGTGGGCCGAGTAGAATTCTCAATAAGTACAAATCACTAAGGTCTCCACTGAAGAGTCACAGATGACAGCCATTTCAGCATTAAAGCCAATATTATATATATATATTTATATATATATATATTTTTTTTTTTTGAGACGGGGTCTCCCTTTGTAGTTCAGGCTGGCCCTGAGCTCACTATGGTGCCCAGGCAAACCGCGGCGAACTCAGCAATCCTCCTGTCTCTGCCTCCCGAGTGCTGGGATGACAGGCGTGAGTCACCATGTCCGGCATTGTGGTATACGGTGTTGATTGTTGGTGGGCGTGTCTCCACGCCCAGCATTATATGTGGTTACCAGGGATCAAACTCAGGACCTTGCACTTGCGAGGCAGGCGCCGGAACCACTGAGCTAACCCTCCGGCCCCTTTTTCTTTTTTTTTTCTTGAGACAGGATCTCGCTTTATAGTTCAGGCTGGCCCTCAGCTCACTATGTAGCCCAGGCAAGCCTCAAACTCAGCAATCCTCCTGTCTCTGCCTCCTGAGTGCTGGGATTACAGGCGTGAGCCACCACGCCCGGCACTGTGGTATTGATTGCTGGTGGGCGTGAGTCACCACACCCAGCATTGTATGTGGTTACTTGGATCGAACTCAGGACCTTGCGCTTGCAAGGCAAGCACTGGAACTACTGAGCTAAATCTCTGGCCCATTAAAGCCAATATTACCTGAATCCTGTTACCAAGTTTTCTGGTCAGTCTGTAATCTTAGTTACCAGATAAATCAACCCAAAATTAGGCAGCACAGTTCTGTGTTAAGCAAATCCTTTTCCTTCACTTCTTACTTTCCAAGACTAAAATGAACCCTCATCATCCAAATCAGAACATGTTTTAAGGTTTTAGAATTGGGTAGAGCTGGTTAAGAGACAGAAAGCCAGTGTTTGGTATTATGAATCTAGCATAGATTACTTACTTAAATATGTGACATACTATCATAGTAGGATACAAAGTAGATGTAAAATGTGAGACTTGGAAAACTATTTATTTATTTATTTACTATTTTTGAGACAGGGTCTTGCTTTGTAGTTCAAGCTGGCCCTGAACTCACTGTGTAGCCCAGGCTAGCCTTGGACTCATGGCAATCCTCCTGGGATTACAGGTGTGTGACACCACACCCAGCTTAGGAAAACAATACAAAATATGAACATATTCTAGATAGACTGGCAATAAAAGAGTTTGACCAACATAATTATTGGTATGAAATACATGAATATATTAAAGCGAGATAAAGAGCAGCAGGCAAATAGACAACTGAAATCAGTAAACAAAAGTTCAGAAGGTTATGTGATCATCTATTAACAGTCTTTTTGCTTTCATCTTGATTTTTTTAAAGCTTTTCCCACCACAATTATTGTTGCAATAACTACAGGATAACTTGAAATACCCACGCACCTTTAAAACTTTAACAGAAGATCTTTTTCAAAATGGAGACTTGAAAATTCAAGATGGGTACGGTGGCACACAACTGTACCCAGCTACATAGGAAGTTGAAGCAAGAGGAACACAAGTTTAAACTCAACCTGGGCACCTTAGGAGATCCTGTCTCAAAAATAAAAAAGGGTGGGGCCAGAGGGTTAGCTCAGTGGTTCCGGCACCTGCCTTGCAAGCGCAAGGTCCTGAGTTCAATCCCCGGTAACCACATACAATGCTGGGCGTGGAGACTCATGCCCACCAGCCATCAATACCACATACCACAGTGCCGGGCGTGGTGGCTCACGCCTGTAATCCCAGCACTCGGGAGGCAGAGGCAGGAGGATCACTGAGTTCGAAGCTTGCCTGGGCTACATAGTGAGCTCAGAGCCAGCCTGAACTACAAAGCAAGACCCTGTCTCAAAATTAAA